>JAOWAR010206945.1:0-14939 GCA_028571005.1 Clathrina lutea | reverse complement strand
AAGAAGTTGCCATAGTCGGTGTCCTTCAGCTCCGTTTCACGGCGCTGCCTTGTTGCTCTGTCTGTCGCTCGCCGGGACTGACGCAGCTCATTCTTTGTTGGTGTGAGCTGCAGGCCTGTGCCTAGAATTGATGCCCATACTCTTTGAACATTCTCACCAATTTCTTCCTGGAATGCTCCATTGAGCATAAAAAGCCACCGTTGTGCTGGCGATGCTTTTGCTTTCTCCTTATCCTCTTCTGTCTTCTTCTGTATCTCTTGAATGATCCTTTTTGTTTGTGGCAAGAGTGTGTTCGTGGCCGGGTTTTTGCCGTGATTTGCATGGGAAGGGAGAGTGAAGCTCGCGGTTATCACTGGCAGAAGCAATGCAATCGTTTGTGGTGTTGAACCTGTTTTTTGTACGGCAAGACCTGCCAATTTTTTGGTGAAAACGTGCTCAACAACTCACTCCTTCTTGCATATCCCCCAGGCCAATGACGATTGTACACATCAAGCAGACGATGTGCGTTACGGTCAAAATTGCGTTGATCTCAGAGAGAAGAAGGTAGTACTACAATGCTGACTCCTGTGTTATGGTTTTGTTCATCTGATGCACAACGCACCTTCGTCAAATGAATGCAATGACAGGTGAGGGTTTGCCCTAATTTGCTGTCCAGAAAAAGAGAACAAGTCACGGAAACGTCGATATTTGGATTTGAGCTCGCTATCCGTCAAGCGCCTGGCATCTACCGCCAAAACCTTTCCCTCAGAATCTCTTCATGTCTGTTCAGTTGGTGAACGGTAAAATGCTTCACCGCTGCCCTTGCAAAGCTGCAATTGATGAAATTTGCCAGCGTGGCGACGAAGAGTAACACAATCCAGAGCCTACAGAAACTCCTCAAGTGAAACGGCCACGACTTGACGATAGAAAAAGGAAAAGAAAACCTCAGCTGGTCACGTGACGGGAAGTTGGTCACCGGTGACGGGAAGGCAGAGAAAGCGCGCGATCCGCAAGCGCAAGATTTTGGTTTTCGCGGGCTCATTGATCTCGTGCATCGATGTGTGCTCGCGCTGTGTGTTGCCATGGAGTAACGTCACAGAGAAGGCAAGAAGACCAGCTGCTGGTACGCAACAGCGCCGAACTTGGCGCATTAGAAGAGGAGAATAGGAGGAAGTCTAAGAATTTGAAGATCCGTGAATGAAGGAAACACCGCTTGCTGGCAACGGCAAGCCCAACACTATGACAAACTAAAAAATAAAGATTCCTCTACACTGACACTAACTCACAGCGTTCTCTCTTGAAAATTTAAAGGCAAAAAGCTTTCTTTCTCGTGTTGTTACCAGTGTTCGATAGCTCATTTTCGGTGTGAAAACTTCTTTCTTCACATACTACTCAGAACAGTACCGCTGCGATCCAGAATATGTTGGCAGCTCCCTGTGTCAGGGGTACCAATTTTAAGTACTTCCAGGATTAAATGGCCTGAGTGCCTCAATGTGTAAGGGCAGCGTGTTCCTGTTATGCTTGATTACCCTGAACGTGAGTTTGCATCCCGGATGATGCTCCCCGTAATGGTCGCCGAAGGCTGAGGCGGCCGTCTGCTTTTGGGCAGAGTTTACGGGCTCGATGTCCTTATACTCTATATTGGTGTGAGGTTTACAAGGGCTTTAATGGTGACGTCACCGGGAGATAAAGGAGGGATCGCAACCATAAGGTGACATGAGTTTAGACTTGAACTCAAACCCAGAGGTTGGAAATGTTGGATAGATGCTGACCAAAGCTGCCCCCTCTGCCTATCCCGCCCTCTCTGACCACCGCCCGCCAGTCTCCATGGCTACTCAACTCAAAATCGTTCAGGTAGAACAGAAGTTTCTGAAGTGATACTGTGGGTGGAATGACTGGGGCATTGACCGACACATTCCGCAGAGACTTTGCAAGAACTGCTGGATTGGGCGCTAACGGCCTGTTGAGGACTTGAAAAGCATCCACACAACAGCTTGTCAATAATTTTTGCCGAGGGCTTGAAAAGCATCCACACAGCAGCTTGTCAATAATTTCTGCTGAGGACTTGAAAAGCATCCACACTACAGCTTGTCAATAATTTCTGCTGAGGACTTGAAAAGCATCCACACTACAGCTTGTCAATAATTTTTGCCGAGGACTTGAAAAGCATCCACACTACAGCTTGTCAATAACTTCTGCTGAGGACTTGAAAAGCATCCACACAACAGCTTGTCAACAATTTAGATGCGTAAATTTCCTGGAACGCGCAGAGACTGGAAAACTGAATGCTGAGGAAAAATGGATCATACCCAAACAGTAAAGTTTTCAGGATTCAACCAGTCCGCTACCACAGTGGAAGCTGAAATGAACAATGAAGGCTGACCCATGGAGAAAGACATGCGCAGTCTGTGCTGAAAAGCGTCAGCTACTCAGAGGTCCTTATCTTCGCAGTAGCTATAGTAAACCGGAGAGTTCACGCACAGCAAGGCTGACAAGCCAGCACAGACTACGTACAGAAAAACAGCAAGGAGATTCAGAAGGTAGCAGCAGCTCCATTCAAACTCCACCGTCTTCGTAAGCCAAACCACAGCACGACTTTCCGCCAAACTTAGGAGGCATGCTGAAAAACATGGACGGGGAAAGGAAGTCAACAAGTTAGAACAAGTACTTTGTACGACGCCATAATCCCAGCCAATTTTATCTTTAGTAAAAATGTATGGTCAGTGCCGCCAAATAATGGGAAATTAGATCTCGACCAAAACGTATAGCAGGAATCGTTAATGTGATCGGGCACCGAGTAAGTGTGATGGTCCGCAGTTGCAAGTAAGGCTGTACCGAAGTACACGGTACCGAAAAATTGTTTCAGCCAATATCTCTAACCGGAAACTTGTACGCTACCGACATGCTTCTTTGGTTACAGCGACCAGTTTTTTTACATACTACGAAATATACGATCAAGTCGCCTAGCGGGCTAGGGACGTCTGAAAGGATTGGCAATATGTTTTTTCCAGGTAAGGTGTTTTGTACTTGGGAATCGGTGGTCTGAAATATCGGGTAAACGTCGTAGCGAGGGAGTAGGTCAACTCTCGTCAGCAAGGCGATTGGTTAGGCAATTTGGTGCCGCAGCTTCAACAATCAAGTCTCAGTCTCCACACACAGAGTCTGATCTTCGATCGATGGCAATCGAGGATCTAGGTTAGCCGAACTTTGGCGACATGCGTGCACTTAGCATGGAGGCTTACTCGAGGCCTCCTTCCTTCAACAAAACTTCAAATCACAATTTTTTAAAGGACAAGCCGATGGATTTCTCGCTTATGGCAAGAGCGAGTCTCCGGTGAAAAACGGTGCGTTAACTGTGATAATATTAGTTCCCGCTCGATTGCCACATTCAGAAAAGATGCTACATTTAATTACAACGTGCGCAACGATCGAACAATGCAAAGCATGAGAAGCAAAACAAATGGAAAGGACGACCTCAGGCTGAGTGTTGCCAACGACGCCTGACGAAAGCCATTAACGATATCTTTTTTTTCCTTTGATGATCAAAATAAGAGAAAAACGACTTCTCCACTTTTAGGTTGAGGATGTTTTAATTGCCTTATAACATGCAGACACTAACCTTGAAGGGTGCAGGAGAGCGCGAAAATGAGATGCTGAATCCGTGCTCCGAAGTAGATGGACTGAAGTGGACACGTCACAAGGCTGAAGACCCCTAGCGTGAAGCTCATCAGTGTGAGGACTCGCACGCCTCGAAGATCACCTGAAAAACCGCGGCACACAGCGAGCATGCCCCAACTATAAGCATGCCATTTAAATACGTACATGTATGTCATTCCATGACCAGAGTCAGGCTGTATGTCACACTGAATCTAGCTCTCTAAATTAACCATAGAAAACATTTTGAGCAGTCAGACAGAAAGATTATGGTTACATGATCCCATCAGAGAATGAAGACTGCTTTCAAGCTGCGGAAAGACTTTCGATCCAACCCCTTGGTTTGTTTCGACAAACCCCCGTCTCACGATTTGGTTGTTCGTATCATTGCAAAAATTGGTGGCAAGCGGTGATTACTTGGAAATTTTGTTTCAACAAATTGATGTGATGAATGCCGACCAGTCTCATTCCGCTCAAAAGACTGTCGTTCTTCCCCGATTTTTTCCCCTGGAGCACCCGACAAGATTTTGGCTCCAGCACTTCAGATACTGCAGGATCGGTAACTGATGGTCCCGGATTACGACGCCACTGTAAGGATTTTTGCTGGTACGACTTTCCAAGTACGAAGCTTTAAATTGAGTTGCCTTCAATCAGTTCAAATCAATCATAATACACTTGAACAGGATTGCAGAAAAAGTAAAGGGTTTACTTATCAAGCTGCGCTCCTGTACAGAGAGGGACGGAGAGGTGAAGAGGAAGGAAGAAAACTTATTACGGCAAAGTTGACAACAGTTCAAAATAACCGAAATTAACGAGCAGAGACCAGAGCAAAATACAGTATGAAGGTTAAGCGGGAATAAACCAAAGAAGTCAAGGCCAGCTACTGCTTTGAAGGACGTGACGCCTACATTTGAAAAAGATGTCTTAGCCTTTTTTAAAGAAAAAACTGCCAATGATGGGGAGGTTTGTACTTTGTGGGGAAGACTGTTCCACAGAATGATACAGCGAGGAAAAATAGCTAGACAAATTTGAGGTGTTACGTACAAGGGGAACAGCGTACGATAGTTTCCTGAGCTGGTACCCAGACGAAGACGATGGAAGAGGAGGTAATAAAGAATTCAAGTTGTGTGGAGTGAGAAAACAGCGGATTTTAAACAGTAGGAGGTAGAAGATCTAGAACTGCCCTTAAAGAGAGTAGCAGGAGCCTCAAGCCACCGTTTGAAACTTTCTATTCCACTGCCACTGAAGAGAAAACAATTCTCACAGCCAAATTCCGCAGTTGGAAGAGGTGCGCCGCCGAAAATCTGACGGGCTTTAGCCACGAAAGTAGTCGTTTGGAGAATGCGGCGGGTCTCTCACTGGATCCTGCTGTGGTTGACGGCGTTGCTCGTGAGCAATTTATCGATGGATTGCCGGCCCTCTCGAGAAATGCGTCCGCACCTTTGAGAACAAGCTCGTCGGCGCTTTGTCGCGGCGTGTCATTGAGCAGCCCCCGTCGATCGAATAGGCCTCGCCCTTCGCTCCAGGCGTTGTTGGCTCAGTCGAGCGATGCTGCCTTCATCGAAGCACAGCCTTGGCTGTGTAAAGCGCGAGAGCAGTATTCGAATGTTTGTTCCACAACTACAGAACACAACTCCGTGTAAGAGCACTTGCACAGTTGGAATGTGTCTTTGAACGCTGGTACCCAGTGACGTGGTTGACTGAGCGCGCCTGTCCCCAAAACACTAAGACTCGACATGTTCTGTCAGATATCCTTTGCTGTGGCCGTGACACGGGTGCTCGGATACTTCTGGTGAAGAGGGGTTCAGTAAAAAGCGAGGAATCTAGAGAAAATATATAGAAGGCTTCTTCTACTTACCCGAATTTAGGAAACAAAGTTTGTGGAAGTTCCTACTCCGTGCCAAGACCGGGGCTCGAGCCTGCGGCGCCCAATCGCCTACCAAACGAGAGAGTCGGCTTCAGTGTCCGCTACGCTATGGGGTCAGCCTCGACATCACTTACATGTAGGACTGCAATGGCGCAGTGTGTAGGTGAAACTCGTTGAGTCATCCACCACCAGCTAGAGCAGTCCGCGTTTTGGATTGACTGTGTGGCAAAAGTGACGATTGCTCCCACCCCCACCCCGGAAGAGTCCAACCCGCGAAAGCTGCAAGTTCTGAGAAAGATGTGACGTGAGTGAGGAAATGATATCTATCCTAAGTTAGGACGATGTATTGGTGACGCGGACAGTCTAAAAGGCGGTTTGGTGAGCCAGGTTGAAGTCGCTGTCTCGGCACGAAGTAAGAACTTCATCAAATCTTCTTCAATCCATTTATTTCCTCGGTAAGATCACATCCCTTTCTGAAATTCAGCGCTACCTGAGAGTATGCTCGCCGGAGCGAAAAGAATTCGCTCGCAGACGTGGTCCAATAACATCTCAGAGCAACACGTGCTTCCTCAGGAACTCACCTGTGATCTCCTCGTCCTTGTACCCTGCAAGGGCACACTCGAATTTGCCTTCCTCGGGGCATATTCGCCTCCTCCACAGCGAACCCCAGCTCCCGCTACCGTATTTCCACCAAGGACAATTGGAAAAGAAGGCACACTGCGCATGTATATAAAGCACACCAATGAAGAAGGCGAAAAACGCGATGCGAGATCTTCGAGCCAAGGACAGTCGAAGCCACAATAGCTTGGTTCGTTGACGCAGAGTCAATGAGGAATAGTTTGGGAAAGCCATCATGACACCCGAGACGGCTGTACTGCACGTTCAAGTTGATCAGCATCGGAAAACCAGGAATGTGATGGGAACAGAGACTAACTGAGGCCTCTCGTCAATTCTCTTTCCAGTTATGTGCGTGTCGCGCGGTGGGTGTGTTTCTCGAAAATTTAGCAGCTGCAGCTGCATGCAGAGTTTAGTGCCTTGTGTTCGAACTGAGTTGTGTAACCGGAGGGAGTAGCTCCTGGCTTGCTGTTTACGCATTTTCGAGGCGAGGTGTCATCGATCTTCAAGTTGCCGCTCCAAGGTGGTCATCAAGCACGTCAGAATACTGCTGAAAGATGATTCAACACACAGCGGATTGTGTTTATTTTGCTTCTCGCCAATTCTAAAGCTTGCCTGTCAAGGCCGCTTTCCGTGCTTTCGAATACCAAGAAGACCATGGTATATAATGTAGGAAGGTCAGATACAATTTCCATTGAAGATTGCTTGCGCGTGCCAGACGACCTAGACGCTTCTAAGGCACAAGTGTTCACACAGAACTCCCCAACAGGGAGAGTTTTCCCTGATTGAGGGGTCTCGTCGATGTGACAAACACAAGATCATAAAATGGTAACAGTTGAAAGCAGACGAAAGAAGTAAAAAGTGTTAGTAGCAAAACTGAGCTGCAAGTGGAAGCAAGAGTATGCTAGCATTGCAGCTTTGGATTTGAATTGAAAGGAACGTGACCGCCTGTTTGAAGTGGATGGTGTCGCCCGCAAGTGCCTCTATGTGTGTGCTGGTAGCTTGTTCAAGTTCCAAAGTAAAGGTGTGCAGGAGAAGAAGGTCATTCGTTTAGATGTTTTTACGGGGCCCAGAAGAAGGTTTCGATGTTTGCGCATGGCGCGGTTAGTGCTGGTGTTGGCGAAAGGGAATAGACAGTCTGACAAAGGAGGTGGTCGTTTACGAAGGAGAAGGTGAAGCAGCGTCAGGGATATGATCCAGCGTCTATATAACGTGGTGCTTTCCTCAGAGGTGCAGTTTGAAGAGTGAGTGGTTTGTAAGTAGTTTTGATTTGACTTGTCCTGAGTTCGCTTTGATTGGCAAGTTAAAGTGAAAAAATGGCGCGTCACTGGTGCTCATTTATCTATTGCACACGCGCTGAGCCCTGACCTTGGTCTTCGCTAGATGACCTGAGAAACCGGGAAAGATACCTGGCTATACGCTAGAAGTACACTGCTACGGACCCAACAGGCCACAGCAACTGATAATGAAGCCTTACCATCGATGGCTTTCACACGCTGCTTCGAGTGGCCGATCTCAATCAATCAAATTTTTAAACAGTCGTCTGAGAAACCAGCCTGACACGCGACCCGGCGCCATTTTGCTAAGATACCGCGAGCACTGTATGCCAAACAGACAGGCACGTTTCCACATAATTCGCTCTGGATAGTCCGCGGGTGACCAGATGGTTCATTTGTTTTTATCTTTGCTATGTTTTTAATGGACTGGCAGCCGAGTTACCCGTCATTCATCGTCAGTGGTTTCTCTGATCCCCTGCACTGGGTGTCACGCGGCTTATGTTGGAGAAACAGACCAAAATTACGGGCACGCATGAATGGTCACCGCGGTGGTAAGAGATCACAGGCTGACACGCTCATTGCGGTCCATTTCAATACAATAGGCCATGAGCTAAAGATCTCTGGTTTGGAGAGTACCGACCAGGACACGACCTCCCGAAAAGGGGAGAGAAGAGTTGGATTGGGTGTATTAGGAGAGCAACAGATTGCAACTGTATTGACCATGAGTCCATGACTGAGGTATCGATGGTTTAACTTTATATACTAGCTGATCTGCCCGTCCTGGGGACAGGTCATGCTAATGAGCGGACCGGAGTCCAGCGCGACACCGCGATCCAACATGTGCACTTCTAACTGATCTTAATCCGTAGTTGGGGCTGCGCCGCCAGCCGCGCGATGCTCGGTCAAAAAGTGGCGTCCCCCGTCCATGTGCGATCTCTAGGTGAATAGCTGTTGTGACTGGGATTGCGACAAAGTTAGCTGCCTATTCCTTTGGATACGGCGGGGTGCTCATACCTTTGTACACGGCGGGGTGGTGGTGTCTTCGTTCCGCAGGAAGAAGAGCTCGGCAAAAGCTCGTTCTTTCTCTAAATCCTTCCTCGGAACGCGCTCGGGAGACGTGGAAAGTTTGGTTCCGATCGATGCAGCCATTTTGGAACGTATAGCAGACAGGCTTCAGAATTAAAAAATATTTTTGTTTCTAGCATCACACTAGAGAGGACCACTGATTATTGCTACTGACAGTTTCACGCAATTCCGCGATCTTCAGGCAAGGTCCTCTCTAGTGTGGTGCTAGAAATTGCCTGCTCCGCAACTAGTTTTGCGTTGAACTCTCTCCCCTGGACTTGGACCAAACATTTGATTGTATAAGATTTTTTGTTGTATTTTTCAGTCACCCTGTTGCTGCTACACACCTTTTCCACTTTTCCCTCCTCCTTGCACTTTTTCTTTACCACCTCTGTCTCATTTTAACCACTCGTTCCTGTGTCTTCTCATCCCATCTCTATTATATATATCTCTACTCTTCACTATTCTCTCCCTCTGAAGAAGGCTTTATACCGAAGCTTCAATTTTATTCACTCAATAAAGTTTTGGGGTCCTTCTCCCAAGCCCTACACAGCCATTTATTTGTAGGCACAAACGTTTATTGGTTATCTTAAACGTTTATTCATGGACACAAACGTTCTGCTTTTTTTTCTTGATAAAGTTCACCCGATTATCTGTTCCTGATGAAGCCATTTTGGGCGAAATGTTGAAAGTCTTCCGTCTTGCTCCTTCTTCCTTTTCTTGTCATTTCTTGTCTCTCCTTGCTTCCTACAATGTCCAATGTATCTCTTTGTAATTTATACCCTTGGTGTCTTTAAGAGGAACTTTTGTCAAGCCGCGCATTCGCTGCCTAATGACGATGGTGACATCAATATCAAAGTTTGAACCGCAAGTGCGCCTGGATAAGCTGGTCCACAAGGTGGTGCACATGTCATGGCTTTCGACTTTCCTCCGGACGAGAGCTCGAGGAAACGTGTGCGAAATGGAGTGCTTTCCTTTTTCTGGGGTTGTCGTGTAGTCGTCCGGTACGTCTCGTCCACGCAGTTTGTCCACGTATTCCGCACATAGCTGTGGATTAACGCCTCGGCCGCGGGCCGCGGGCGTCGATATCAACTACCTTTGAGTCGAGGGCATTTCTGTCAAAGAATTAATATTACAGCGGCGCAATCAGCTTTAATAGGAGACTGACGAAGAGTTTGGTCTTTTCACCAACTATACTTCAAGTGCAGTCTTGTGTTTTCTCCAGTCATGCACTTTAAAAAACATGTCCTATCGGTTCTTTTCTCGGTAAAGCCGAAGCCAAACGACGTCGATGACTTACTCGTAAATATTTTCGCTGAGGTCAACGTAGTATCTTGGTCCGTGTATTCGTCCATCCAGGCTGCGAGGTATCCATGGAGACGGATTATGCCTATAACTAGAAATGTTCCTTCCCATTCAAACGAACACTTACAAGAAGTTTTTTTCAGTTGGCAGTTAAAAGGTTGTTGGGGCTACGAACAGCTTATCTTGGCCTATAAAGAACCCCCCCCCCCCTTTTTTTGGAGAAGACACGCCGAGTATCACTTCTGTTGTCCACCTTTTGGACTTGAGAGCCTCCCTGGCAATTTCTTTCGACGGGAAATCCCAGCAAATAGTTGGGATTTTTTTCCGTCGCTGTCGACCCCAAACGTGGTGTTCAACTTGAGTAGTTTCAGTTGTACTTCGGAACCACAAAGGGGAAGTTTAGACGAACACGAACTCAGAGGTTGGAAGTGCTGACCAAATACTGGCCATACCCACCAGCTGCCTACCCGACCCTCTTGAACAGCACCCGCAAGTCTCCATGGTGATTCAACTCAAGATTGATCAGGTGGGAGAGAAGCTTGTGAAGCAATACTGTGGGTGGTATTCACGAGAGATCGGACATATTCTCCACAGACTTTGCAAGAACTGCTGAACATCCACACAACAGCTTGTCAACAATTTTCCTCGATCAGCGTGAAACTGGAAAACTACGTGCAAGTGAAAAAAGTCAATAATACCCAAATAAAAATATGTAAAAGAGGTAATTGTTCAAAGTTCAAAGGTCAACTAGGGGATGGAAGCCAGTCCGCTGCGACTAACTCATCGTGTGCAGTCTTCGCTGACAAGCATCAGCTACTCAGAGAGGTCCCTTTCTTCGCTGTTTCTTGGGTTGTCCTTCGAATACTTCATGTACAGCAAGGTCGAGAAGATACCCAAGAAAATATACAGAAAACTCACAAGAAAAATGAGCAAAAAGCAATAACTCCACAGAGGATCAAACCCCACCGTCTTCTTGAGCCAACGTGCAGCATGCTGTTGCCCTAAATTTAGCAGGGATACTGAAAAATATGAACAGGGAAGGGAATCAACGAGTTAGCACCAGTACCTTGTAACACGACGTAATCCCAGACAAGTTCATCTACAAAGCTTAGTACCAGCAAATAGTGCTAACAACACCTTTAAGACGGTTGTTACGGAGCGATATAAAGGCTCTTATTAGTTTTAGTTCTATTTTCTCAAGATATAACGGCTTGATCTGGCGGGTAAACTGGCTGCTCCGATGCAACTCACCTTCAGTTTAAGTTACTAAGCATTACATGTACAAAGATGGCGGACCGTGAATTGTTGGCCAGCCGCACACCCGTGCATTTCAAGTTCTTTTTGTTGTTGTTGCTTGGAACACCTGCAAGAAATTTGAAGGTCTTCTTCAGCAACCCATTTGTGTCTGTTGAGAGCATCATGTTGGGAGTGTGAAGCTGGTACCAAACATTTGGTATGAAGGGAGAGCAGTTCACTCCAAAGGGCAATCAAGCAAGCCGGAACGTTGCCATCTCTCCCGTGCTGTGCTGTTTGGCCAGACAAATCGAAGGTAGCGCCGTTCCGCCTCGTCTACAGCCATCATAAAATATGATGACCGAATGTCTGCCTGGGTGGCGACTGGCTTCTCCCGGAACTGTATCAGCAGACCTGCCAGATCAGGCAGTGGTAAAAGACCAGGGTCCAAAACTTCATTCAATGACTTCCGATGCCGCTGCGCTGCTGATGCATTGAATACAACACGGGTTTTGGTTGTCGTGGAGTCTTGCTTGTAGACCGCGTGGTTAGGTAAGTAAGAGGCTGGAGTCCCTGGTTGAGGCTCCTCCTCCACAGCACCCAGGTCCATATACTCCCTCAATACAGCATCATATGCATCCTTGCCTCCAGAGCGTCTCAGTTTCTTCAGTTGCGCTTTGGCTGCTGCAAAGGCTTGTGAGCGGTTGTCTGATGGTCGTTCATCGCTCCGCCACAGAAGACCAACCTTGTACCGTCCAGCATCCATGGTCATGGGAAAGGCTCGCCAGTGTTGCTGAGCTGCCAGTTCCTCCAATTCCCAGCGGACTTCAACTCCTGTTCTTACAAAGGAGACAGTGACGGCTTTAGTCAGCTGTTGGGAGCTGCATATACCTGATAAAACCCATCCAAAGGCCGTGTGCCATGCAAACTCAGATCCTACTGAAATTCTCATACTGGAGGTCATTCGTGTAATCCGCTCCTAGCAGTAGGGAGATCTCCCCACCTTGCTCTGGATGCCGCTGGATGTCACTGAGCAGCACTCCCTGCTGCCGCCATCGCTTCTCTGCTTCTTCGTCTACCACAGGTATGTCCAAACCCAGGTGGTCTCGTTCCAGAGCACAGATTTGAAAGGGGGTTCCATCAGTTCCAAGAAGGGTAAGACGTTAAACATTCAAAGTCTTACGAGCTGGCTTTGTTCCAAAGGCAGACACCTCCACCTGCCTCGTGCCAAACTTCTTCAGTCCTTACTGCTTGACGAGCTCAGATGAGACAAATGATGCTTGTTAGCCTGGATAAAAAGAAAAACCGAGTCGTGTCTGGATCTTCAGATCCCTTAACTCCCGCTGAGGCAGTCATGAGGTCGGTGTGCTTCTCTGTGCTGCTTACCATGGACGAGTTAAGCACAGGCTGGCTAGTGCCTCTCGTTGGTTCTTCCTCTTTGGGTGGAGAAGTATGTGATGCCATCTGCCACACTTCCGGCATGACGTCTTCGACCTGCATTGTCGGACACCGTGTTTTGAGCTGAGACAATTGTAGCAGAGTCGTTGTTGCTTCGCCAACTCCTTCCGTTCTCCTTCTGATAACTGACTAAGTTCACGAATCGCGTCCTTAACCGAGACTGCAAGGCACTGACCAGAACTGAGAGGCTCTGGGTCATCTTCCTTCTCAGCCTTCATCCTGGACTGCAACGACCTTGATGACCTTTTCTCCTCTTTCAACCCTGAGGAAGCCTCGTGAGCAACTGCCTGGAACTCTGCCTCTAGAAGGAGCCACTTCCGTAAAACTTGCACTGACGGCACCTCCTTCGTTTCGTGCAGCCACCACTGAAACAGCGTGATAAGATTCTCCGGTAATTTCTTCAATGCAGTATTGTAGAGCATACCATCCCCAGCTCCGCGTGGCGGTTCGCCTCAACTAAAGTGATGATGACAACATCGAGTGGGTCAGCCAACTTGTCCAATTCACCACTATCTCCAAGCTGAAAAGGCTTAAACTTATCCAACTGCTCCAATTGATGCCATAGCACGACGTGTTCCTCCAAATTTTTGCTCTAACCGCTGCAGAGCTGCATCATATGCGGCTGGCGAGTGTCCTAGACTCTCAATAATCTAAAGGCTGTCTCCAGCCTGGTACTGTCGTAATTGCAACAGCTTATATTCCTTTGCTACAGGCGCTCGGTCAACGCAAGCCATGAACGCCGCCTTCCACGAAGGGTAGATTGTTTTATCCCCTTTGAACGTCGGAATTGCCACAGACTTGAATTGGCGCCATAAATCGTTTTCAATTTGTCGCGCTGCCGCTCCCTCTGCGCTTGACTTCTCCGTTTTTTCCAAACCATCGTTGGCACTTAACAAAATACCAGTTGGCTTAACATCCAAAAGAGGTTTTTGGTCTTCCCCAGGCGCCACAGCCGCGCCGCCGCCACATCAACATCGAAACTGCTGCTGACCGCCTATGTTTCTTCCTGTTCTGCCAAACGAGGGAGAAGTGCCACTGGTTTCCTTTCGTCAACCAATTGTTGCGGGTCGCTGGCGGGTTCCAATATCTGCAATGCTGCCTGGGAAGATTTCAGAGCTCGGTTGAGCTTCCAGAGCATGGTCTTCAGCCTCATCCCATAACCGTCCGCCGTTTCGATCTCTTCGTCCACGTTGGCCTCTGCGTCTTCAAACGCAAGCTCTAAAATTTCCTCATCCAAACGACGTAGAAGGCCACCCTCAGCCTCCAAAGCTTCCCTTAGCTCCTCGAGGTCGTGCTGCTCGTCTTTCGACAGGATTCCTAAATTTGCGTAAGGCCCATTGAGAATTTCCATGACTGCTCCTTGCATCTTCGTACACGACGAACGATGCCCGGCCCACCGCGGACGCGTTTCTTTGTGTTCAACATCGTGAACGTGGCGTTGCGAGTCCTGACACGGTCGCCAAATGTTTTGTACCAGGTTCACACTCGCAACATGATGCTCTCAACAGACACTAAAGGGTTCCTGAAGGCCTTCAAATTTCTTGCAGGTGTTCCAAACAGCAACAAAAGGAACTTGAAACGCACGCGTGCGCGGCCTGCCAACAATTCACGGCCCGCCATCTTTGTACATGTAATGCTTAGCAACTTAAACTTAAGGTGGGTTGCATCGGAGAAGCCAGTTTACCCGCCAGATCAAGCCGTTATATCAAGAGAAAATAGAACTATAAACAGTAAGATCCTTTATATCGCTCCGTAACATCTGCCATCACCGTCTCGTCAAGAGGGAGCTCTACTGCAGCATTGTATCCACCATGCTGCTCGCTTCTAGCGTCTAGGAGCAGCAGGCACTCTACATTCTATGGCAAATGACGAGAGCGGACAGGACGAGCAAGAAAAAAGGAAAAGGAAGAAGAAAACATGACCACGACAGTCACTAACACACAAACGCACACATAATATACAAGGCAGGCACCAAGTGCCTACCTCGGCATGAGCTTTCTTCACCATGAAGTCTGACCACCGCCGTTGACTTTTGCGAGGCTGCTCACCATGGTGGCAGAAGAGTGAAGGCACAACGCCCACCTTCAATCGTCTGGCGACACGACGCTTTCCCGCAGGCAGAGACCCATCCACTACCAACTCTGGGTAGAGGGTTCACTCGAACTGATCCTCAAAGTGCGCGGAGCACAGGCACTTATTCTCTGGATCAAATCCAGAGCCACGCCCTACCTTCGTAAGCCAGATCTTGGGGTCCTTTGGGATCAGATGCCTTTGCACTCTGCCTTCCGAGAATCGTTCGAACAACAAGGATCACAGCAGTGCACCATTATCGTCAATATGGCATCACTTTGGCTCCATGGAACATCCCGTCGCTATTGGAGGGCCTTTTCATCATTTTGTAAACTTTGCACTAACACAGGTCCACCACTTGCCTGCTTACCAAGTTCAGAGCAGCCAAGCCTGGTGCCACCACTGCACCAGCCGAG
>JAOWAR010206834.1:0-14944 GCA_028571005.1 Clathrina lutea | reverse complement strand
CTCGCGACCCCTTGGCCGGCACACGAAGTGACGATCGCCTCAAGCACAACCAAACCATGTCATGTCCATGCAGACAATCTCGACGTCGAAATTCGCGCCAACTGGCCATTCGCAATCGGAGCAGAGCCGCCCAGGTCGTGACGCCGAATAAATGTAATACACTTATCTGCCATCTTGGCAAAGCGTCGCAGTGTCCCTTTAAGTGAAAAGAGATTGCCAGTAGGGAGGAGATTAGTTCTTGAGACCGTTTTTGGGTGAATGCTGAGCATGAAATTCCGGATGTGCTCATCCCCACCGCTGCTGCGTGTTCCAAGTTAGTGTCTGATAAGGTCAAAGTTGTTGCTATGCATTCTAACCTGCAAAAAGCTATTTGAGGACTGGTGCATGTACAGGTACCGATTTGAGTTCATGTTAGAACATTTCTAGATCAACAAAGTTTCGGGGCATTCCGATACTGTGCCTGAAATCCCCTCCCACAAACTGAGGCCCAACCTGCTGCTGTGTATACATGGTCTTAAGAAGATACTCGGACTGTTCTATCTTGTTGACATAGCTCATCAGCAATGCCTTTTACCCTTTGCTCACACAGCTGTAGAAACAATGCAAAACCTTTGGTTGCTGTCGTAAAACTGAGAATTCAAAACGTGCAGTACGGTGGTTTTGGCGGTGTTTTCAACTCAGGCTAGGTTGTGAGACAGCAAGAAGGAGAGGAAATAATACGGCTAAGAAGAAGTGACGAAGGTCAATGCACAACTATGAACAATAACGCCATCTCAATGAAGCATTGGCATGAGAAAAAGTAGAGGATGAAGTAAAGGCTGTGCTTTTTTTTATTAGTGCATTATCTTTCAGGGCACAGAAGATAAAAGGTAAAATGCCTCCAATTTTTTGAACACAAGATGCCCCTAACTGTTTTTCTAAAGTAGGCTTGCCACCTTAGACCAACAGCTGCCAGCTTCCATGCCGCAGTTTCAGCTTGATGAGGTTTCCCCCTCTTTTTTCTCCTCTCCCACTTCCGGGTGTTTCGTTTAGGAAACAAATAAGCTGTTTCCTTAGATTTGGGGTGTAAGCTTGTTGAGTAAGTTATATCCATGCCGAGTTCCCTTAGAAATCCCTCCGGAAATATAGGCGCAGCCAAGATTCACCAGCTAAACACAATCACTCCCGACATATGACCACAAGGTGGCACCAGTTGCAGTCTGTGCAGAACAGTTGGCACAAGGCTTGGAAAGCATAGAACCGTTTGAGTCATCCTCGCAACGTACGTGGGCAAAGGCCCTTTCTTCGTGACGTCTGTCACTTCTGGACGCTGCATAGTCGGGGTAGCAGCGGGGAACTGCACATCTGTAAAGCCATTTTGGGTGGCATCCTTGGAATCAGTAACACATTTCATCAGGCGTGGCTACGGTATAAGCTTCAACTCCTGGCCACAGTCACTGGTTCTTTGACCCGGCCCCAATGCCCATAGAACAGAGTTGGCGGCTACTTATACGGGACTTCGATCAAGCCCAAGAAGTCCCACTGCTGGGTGAACGGACACCATTTAATCTTCAAACCTGTCAGGGGGCACTTACCGCTCCAAGTTACTAGAACGAGGAGTTGTGGACTCATTCCAACTAGCGTATCAGCTTCACACAACCCACATTCCCACGTCAAAGAAAGCTCGATTATTATGATAGCTTTATGTTGCGGCGTTGATCGCCCCGGTAGCACATTGCTAAGTATCCGCGTGCAATATGTGCGGAACAGCCGTGTGCCTGCTGAGCAGCGTTCTGTCAGCCGTGACAATTTTCCTCAGATCAACAACCGACACCCATGACGGGTTCGTCCATAGCGAATTCTGAACGTTGACCTAATCCCGTTATTATTGCTCCGGGGAAAGAAAAATTTTCCACGGTTAACGTTATTCACAATGATGCATCGCTCTGTTTCGGGACCGAACGGTTTGCAATGTAGGACAACATTGCCATGTAGAATGGCACTGAGGATGAGACGGTCCCCTTCTCCAGTCAGCGTGATAGCAAGGGCCGAACACCCCGTCGTTTTGGGTTAGACGACATTTCCCATGTTCCCTCAACGTCCTCACACGTCGTTCGTCGAGCGTCGTTTCGTCACATCGCGCAGGACAACCCCAGTGCGCGTGGCTGCACATCACGAAGCCGTACTGAAAACTTGCTGGAGGAGCTGGAGTCTGCCATCCTCCACCAGGAGCTCTTGGCGGCAAAACGACGCGTTCTTGCCGGAAGAGTACTTGCGAAGTCTTGCACCCGCTGAAAGTCGAGCCGCACCTACGGGCTATGATGCTGTCCACAATTGGCAAAAGGGACATCATCACCGGTCATGCAAGGGCAGGTTGAGGCGTCGCAAATGCCGGCGCCAAATGACAAGCACAACATCGTGCACCACCCTGATGAACCATTGCGGACCGACCAAGTGCCCACGGGGCATGAGCAACAGCAGACCGAACGAAAACCACCATCTCCAACGGTGGAAATGTTGAAGCGTCAGCTTGAACGGCAGACACGGGAGTTTCTCACACGCGATAAAGCCTACCAAGGCCAACTCCATCAGCTGCGCTCGAAGATAGCTTCACGTCAAGACACATGTGATTCGCACAATGCTACGAATGTCGACAATCAACTTCGTCGTTTCGTCGCACGTCAAGCGTTGTCAAGCAAAGAGTTCCCTGTTTTTAGTGGTGGCCCAGCACACTGGCCAGTGTTTCTCGAGCAATTTGTAACATCGACACGCGAATGCCAATTTTCTGACGGGGAGAGCATGCCACGTCTGCGCAAAGCTTTGAAAGGCAGGGCGAAAGATACGGTCTCAGTCATGCTCAGTCCTTACCTGGAAACCTGCAAAGGGTGATTGATACCCTCGAGCGGCAGTTTGGTCGCCCGGAGTTCGTCGTGCAGATCATGATTGACAAAACGAAGGCTTTGTCACCCCCAAGGGAAGGTGACATGCTGGGCCTTGTTGACCTGTCTAACGCAATTTCGAACCTGGTGGCTACATTGGAATTACTCAATTCTGAAGGTCACATCAACAACCCTCAACTCCGGCAAACCTTGGTAGCCAAGCTGCCAAGTTCCCTTCAGCTACAGTGGGGCGAACACATCAGCAAACGAAGAGCAGAAAGCGGCTTGAAGGAGTTCGATTCAGCCTGTGGCTCTCCGGGCGTGCAGACGCTGCAAGTCGCGTTACAGTCGTCCGTCATATGCACACGGATGCGAAGCCGGCGTGTCCTGACCGGGCGGAACATGTGCACTCGGCGACAGTAGTCAAGTCGGACCATGTGGCTGCGCCCATGGCTACTGGTGCCCGGAAGTCTTCTAATTCTAGCAAGGGATGTGTATTCTGCACAAATGGTGGACACTCATCCAATGAGTCCCCAAATTTTGTCTCACAGTCGAACGAGGAGCGATGGGACATAGCCAGAGCGGAGAACTCTGTTTTTGCTGTCTGAAACAAAGTCATACCGGCCGAGACTGCAGAGCAAAGAAACAGTGTGGCAAGAACAGATGTATAAAGGTACACCACAGGCTGCTACACAAGTAACCATTGCCGCCGAGCGAACAGTCACAGTCACTGCCTGGAAATGTCCGAAGTGCAGTCACTGCAAGTAGCGCAGCTCACTCACAAGCCACAACGGACACTGACACATCCTTTAACGGACACGTTAGTGGTGAGGCATTATCCTCCTCGCTTCTGCGCATCTGACCTGTGTGCGTTAGTGACTCAAGTGGCCACGTTGATACGTAGGCTCTCCTGGATGAAGCGTCAACGACAACCCTCATTAACGCCAACCTTGCACAACAAGTTGGAGCGGAAGGCACTGTCAGTACGCTGATTATAAGGTGGACGAATTCAACTGAGCAACAATATGCCAATTCTCAGCTAGTCACAGTAGGCATTAGCGGCAATGGGAACGACAACTCTCTGGTAGAGACGCACACTGTCGATGGCCTCAAATTGCCTACCCAATCCATTTCCAAGAAGAGGCTCGCTCATCATGGGGCCACCTGAAGGATCCTCGCGTAAAGGCCATGGTGAACGGTCAGCCCGAGATCTTGATCGGGCAAGATTATGCTCACCTGAGCGTAACCAAGGAGGTAATCAAAGGCCCAACAAATGTCCCAATTTCGACACGCACCAGGTTTGGATGGATGGTTCATGGCTGTGCTGGAGTTCGGGGTCGTGTTGGGGATGAAGAATACACCTGCCATGTGCGGGTCTTAGACCAAGTCCAAGACCATGATCAGATAGTGAAGGAGTCCTTCCGGCTAGACTCTCTCGACATTCAGGCTAACAATGAGAGAGGACAAAGTAAGGAGAACAGACGAGCGCAAGCCATCATGGACCACACCACTTGGCGGGTGCACGTCGGTGACCGCTGGGAAACATAACTAGGCTTCTTGGGAGAGAAGATGAGCCAAACGTGCTGAACAGCAAAGCAACAGCCCTTCAAAGGCTCAAGTCAGTAGAGAAGAAGGTGGATGCAGATCCAAAGTTTGCTTGCAGCTACTGTCAGAAGGTTGAAGACTACCTTCAGAAAGGCTACGCACGGAAGCTCAGTCCGGAGGAAGCAGCACACCAAAGCAACAAGTCTTGGTACTTGCCACATTTCACGGCCACGAATCCAAGTAAGCCTGGCAAGCTTCTGGCAGTGTTCGACGCTGCCGCAAAGTCCAATGGGACGGGCCTAAACGATGTTCTGTTGACCGGGCGTGACTTACTGTGACCGCTGCAAAATGTTCTCTTCAAGTTCTGGCATTTCAAGATCGGGTTTGGCGGGGGTGTCAAGGAGATGTTCCTCCAAGTTCACAAAATACCAACTGACCAGGAGGCTCAGCACTTCTTGTGGAGAGGTAGGGACAGGCCTAGGGACCGTCTACCTGATGTTTGAATCATGAATTCAGTGATCTTTGGAGCAGTGTCTTCACCATGCTCAGCGCAAGAGGTTAAGAATCGAAATGCGTTTGAATTTCTACCGGAATACCCCAAGAGAGTACGAGCTGTCCTTGACAACCACCACATGGATGACCACTTAGACAGCTGTGAAACGTCAAAGGAAGCAGTTGAGCTCATCCACCAAGTGCTTACTATTCATCAAGCAGGAGGCTTTGAGATGCAGCTCCGACGAAGTAATCTGGGCTATTCCACCGGAACTGCGTGCCGCGAGCATTACTGGTTTCAACCTGCAAGGAGGGCTATTGATTGAAAGAACTCTCGGAATGCACTGGGACCAGTATGGGGATTCCTATGTCTTCGAGATTAGCCCAAAGCTTCAGTCGCGACTTTCAGCGGAAACTTGACCAACCAAGCGGGAGGTACTGCGCACAGTGTCCTCTGTGTTTGATCCTCTCGGCTTTTTTTTGCAAGCTTTCTTCTCACTGCCAGAGTCTTACTGCAAGAGATCTGGCAATCAGGCATCGGCTAGGATGATGAACTGCCGACAGAACACCTCAGTAAGTGGAGAACATGGCTCCAGGGTTTACAGCAGCTCAAAGAGATTCACATCCTCCGTTGCTACCACCCTGGCCTGTCCAAGGAAACTGCGATACAACTCCACGTCTTCTGTAACGCCAGTGCTCACGCATACGGCTGCTGCAGTGTACTTACGTATTCAGTGCGAAAGTGAGGCAATTGCGACAACGCTGGTGCAGGCCAAGGTGAGAGTTGCTCCATTAAAACTATATTCAATCCCGCGGCTAGAGCTGCAAGGAGTGGTGCTCGCCAGCCGTTTCTTACGATCCGTGAAGGAGAGAAACACATACCTTTGTGTTACTTGCACTGCATGTCCTTTGGACTGATTCAGTCACAGTTTTCCACTGGATTCGATGTGAAGCCCATCAGTTTAAAACATTCATGGCGCACTGGATAGGTGAGATACAGGAGCTGACAGCGGTCTCCAACTGGCAGTGGGTGCCAGCGAAGGAGAATGTCACTGGTTATGCTACCCAGGGCATCCAGCCAAGAGATCTAGATAAGGCGTTGGCTTGTGGGCCCCTCATTTCTTCTTCGCAATGAGAATGACTGGCCCTGCGAATGTCATCAACCAGTGTCAGCCGGGGATCGGCATTGGGATCCAGTTATGGAGCTGAAGCATGAGTTCATTGGGTCCACTTTCTCATCGGCTTTGATGCGATTCTGTCTGCCGGACATTCAGCGTTTCTCGTCTCTTTGCAGATTGATCCGTACAATCGCATGGGTAATTCGTTTTGTCAGAAACTGCCGTGCAGACGCAACAAGGCAGCTACAAACAACTGGTGAGCTGACTGCCAGTGAATTGCAGCAGGCTGAGAGTTTGTGGTGGCAACAGCCGCAAGTGGAGGCATTCTCCACTGAGGTAGCTGATTTACGTTGTGGTTCCTGTATCAGTTCACCCAGTCGTTTGCATCATTTGTCGCCATTCCTTGATGCAGCTGGAGTCATGCGTCTCGTACAGCTGTTGCCACGGAGAACATGGGTAGTGTTCACCTGGTTATCCTAGATCCAAAGCAAATTTCCCATCACCACAATCAGGCTGGTCGTCATGGTCATGAACGTGTGGTCAATGAGTTACGCCAGCGGTATTGGATACTGTCTATGCAAGCCACAGTGAGATTGTCATGGACCAATTGCAGACCCCGTAAGTTGCGTCGTGCCTGTCCTCAATCACACTGATGGCTCCTTTGCCGGTTACTCGAACTGAAGCATTCATTCGACCTTTCACGAACACCAGTATGGACTACTTTGGTCCTCAACTCGTCCCCGTCGCCCGACACCATGAGAAACGGTACGGAGTGCTTTTTACGTGTCTCAGCACCCGGGCAGTTCATCTGGAGATTGCACACAGCTTAACAACTGATGCTGCCACCATGGCCATTCGTCGTCTTGTAGCACGTCAAGGTCAGCCAACGAGCATCTACTCGGACAACGGCACAAACATGAAAGGTGCTGAGAACGAGTTGAAGGCTGTTCTACGAGCACTCGACCAAGACCAGTTGACGGGAAGTTTAGAAAACAAGGGCATTGCATAGCACTTCAATCTGCCATCTGCTCCCCACAAGGGTGGGAGCTGGAAGCGGCTGGTGAGGTCAATTAAAATTGCTATTCAAGCTATCCCTAAGGAGCGTGCTCTCAAGGATGAGGTCCTTGTGACAGTTTTTGCAGAAGCAGAGTGCTTAGTCAGCATGCGCGTGTTGACCCTGATGATCCCGTTAGCCTCACGCCAAATCAATTCCTGAGCAATGCAGCGCCATCTTCATGGCTTTTTGCAGAGAACGACTTATCATCTAAAAAGCAATGGCGTCTCAGTCGACGTCTGATTGATGTTTTCTGGAAACGATGGCTGAGAGAGTATCCACCTATTCTGACGCGACGCACAAAGTGGTACCAGCGCACCGACCTAGTGAAGGTTTGAGACCTGGCTACTCTCGTTGAGGATAGTCTTCCTCGTGGTCTCTGGCTCCGAGGTCGTGGCTGGAAAACACATGCAGGACGTTAAGACAGCGTCTGGAACATTTTGATGCCCTGTTACCAAGCTGTGGTGTATCTTGGATGTTACTTCGTCAAAAAAAACAAAAAACAATTGAGTCTTTGTGGCATTAATTTCTCTTCTCCTTTTCTTCTTCTGGTTGTTTTGAATAATGAATCTCTGCTTCATTACTGGGGAAGAATGGTATGTTTCTGTTGGGCTACATTTGTTGTATGCACCTTGTTGTGACCTTTGTACTGTGCACCTTTTGCACCCTGCTAATACAAATGCAGTTGCTTGTTATTTGAAGTTTGGTGTTGTCGTTTTTTCGGCCAGAGCTAGGGACAAAGTTGTCTGTTCTTGGCGATCTAGATCTTGAAGATCTACTATGAAGATCTGGTCTTTGATAACAACAATACCTGCGATGGGAGACGCAGGCTTCTTGAGAGTAGATCGCATTCAAGATCCTCAAACAGCCAATTGAGCAATTACAAGGGCCAAAATTAGAAATGGCTTTCCTGATAAGAATGGATAACAGGTGAAGGTAATCTGTGTCAGCCTTAATTAAGTGAACTTGAGCAACACTGCAACAATTACAAATACATTGTTGATAAAGACATGCCTATCTAACCTTTGATGTAGTTCAGAGCTCCCTTCATTTTCTTTCTATTTTCTGCTTTCTCGTGTCCCTTTTCCTGTCCTTCTTAGAGCGAATCAATACATTTCTACTTTGTGCTTTCCATGTTCCGAATTCGGAGACCCCCTTGATCAGGGTTTTTCACCCTGTTAGGGAGTCAGTAAATAAATCCAAATAAAAATAAAATATAACAAGAGGTCGTGGCGATTCGAAGGCTAGAGCAAGGACTAGCCCTTTCTGTCAAGGCATAAAAACTTTCAAACTCTTCCAAGCTGGTTTCCGCCATACTTGGTGATTTGTGCAAGGCGGGGAGAACACCCTTCCTGACCATCGTAACACATCATTCATGAATTATTCCGTGTCCGAAATGCGCTCAAAATGCGGCCTCCTTTGTTACTCACCTGGAAAGAGAAGGGGGAGGCGATGTAATCACTGAGACAACTTTCTTTTGACCAAGCGATGACAGCATGGCGGTCGAGCGAAATTGTGTAGCAGCTAGCGAATGAAGGTTTCTGCAGTCTCGTACACTTCTCCTTATTTTAAGTGAAAATGAATGCACCTTCGTGATTTTACCTGATCTCCGGTCATTTCGGTGTGCAAAATCGCTCAAAACTGGCAGACCACCAAGCGCTACCAAACATCGCACCAGGTTCTCGCTTCCATGTACCCACATTGAGGACAAAAGACTACTTTGTTTCATGCAGCCTTTCCTCTCAGTAGCCTCTACTCCTGGGCAGCCCTTCCTGACCACCGTTCAGCTCAATCCTCACGTCTTTCTCTGGTCCCGGAGCCATCTCGCTCTCTACAATCCACACTGGCCTTTTCCCTTTTCTGCTTATTTTCAACCCAGCTACATTTAGGACAACACCAATGTCATGCCAATGTTTTCTGAGAGCGCCCTCCAATCGATCAAGCTTTCATGAAGGGGAACAACGAGACGAGGTAAGGCCTACGTCGGCCTTACTTCGTCTCGTTATTCGGTATTTCTCCACGTCTATTTTTTTGCACTAAGGTGGAGTCTCCAACACCATGTTTTCATCAATGCATTCAAACTGCATTCTTTAAAGTGTTTACATTTTTCGCGAAGTCAACCGAAGGACGTGATGAACTTTACAAAGCATGCGAAAAAACTACGCTTTTTTGCCCTTGAGGAGAATTACAGATTAAGACTTGGAAGAATTGTCTGAACAATTTTGAACAATGGTGAGCGTGGATAAAAAACGAAGAACACGATAAACGAAGATGGCATGATATTACAAACAGTATATGGTTGCTATAGCAATCAGCAGGGCAAGCATTGGCACGCTTTGGCAGCCCTAACCGTCACAGGTCTGATGCCGTTCTCGCAGTGGAGCCGGACCGAGATGGTGCGGGACGCCGATACTTTGCAGCACCGGCACGCGAACTTGAAGGACGACTTAAAAGACGCTGGGTTTCCCTTCAACGCCCTGGGAAAAGCTCCGGATAGGCACCATCCCTCGCAGGCCCGGAGATATCTCGAAAGGGGTTTGCATCCATCAACCTTTATTGTTACCGGCACCCTCGTCGGATGACAGTCCTTCGACGCTAGGCAATGTTCTCCTATGCACGGTACTGGATGGGAACCATTAGATACAAAACCGCTGGTGGTTGCTGAAGAGGCTAGCCGCGAAGCTTCGATTCGCGTAACGTTTGGGGCAATGGTTTTAGAGCCACGAGGCGTCGGAGTTCCCTGATTCTGTTCTTGAGTCGGCACGACCATGGTACGAGGAACCGTAGGCTCTATCATTCGCTGGTTGGTGGACCCTTGGCTGTTGCTGGTGGCCTTGGAGAGACTGTGCTTTAAGGTAATTACACGGTAGGTCGGACCACTTTCTCCAGCTCCAGCGTTCCCTCTGGTATTATAGGCGATCAGCAGAAACAATACAGAGACTCTGACAGTTGCTCCTCGCAAAAGCTCTCCATTCCACCAAAGACGAATTCCGAGACAAGACGGCCTGACGGAGACGGATTTTCTCCCGAGCTTACTGCCGATCAACTTCCGAAAATCGCAATCCATGATAGCCAAAAGGCGAAACTCCCCTAAAGCAATGGTGGCTCCTGACGGTTGAAAGCGTGCAAAACGCTCAGGCAAGAAGTGTCAGACTCGCTCCGAACAACTTTCCCCCTAGGCAGCCAAAGACTCGTCTGAAAGTTCGGACATCCTGGTGAGTCTCTTTAAAGGCTAACAACCCCCGACAATCTATATCCTGAGCCTTGTCTAGAGTTGCCGATGAATGGAGTGAGAACCCATGCGATTTGACATCAGGACTTCACCCACCGCAGCTGTCCAGTCGATACTATCTATCGCACAGGTAGCGGTATTCTGATCATCAGGGAAGCATTCTGCCTTGAGTGGCCATCAAGGAATGTCTTTGACGAAGACGTTTTGAGGAGATACTCAAAGGAGGTCTGGCAAATTCACCATGGAACTTGTATCAAACTGTCCTAGCGAACAATCTCGGCTCAGCAGAGACCATCCCCCAAAGTTGAAAGCTCGCCAGCGGCTGATCGACGCAGACCAAAGAACATAAAAGGCTGCGGTTTGAATAAATGGAACATGTTGAATGGCAAGTTCAATGGGTTGCGCTAAATGGAGCGCCGCCTGCCTTTTCGTCGGTGAGCGTTGCCGAGGAATTGCGGCTGAGGTTATCGCCTTTCGGGCGCAGCGGCGCGGGCAATACCATAGGTGCTAGTTTGTCTTCATCTGTTGTCTGATGTTGCTCCCCGCCTTTACAGTGCGTTTTCCAAGGCGCTTGTTCGTGTCGAATTTTAAAATCCTGACAACAGGTATGTACTACTTTGATGGAATCGTTATCGAGAGCTTTGAAATCGCCGGCGGTGCACAACTCCTCTCCGCCAGATACCGTGCAGCTGCCTTCATAGATTTGCCGTAAAGAGTGGCTTTGCGTTGATTTGCTGCCTGCTTTGAAGCGACACTGTTAAAAACCTTTTCAAGCCTTGTGAAAACGCACAACCACTGATGTTTGGAGCTGGGCGCGAAAGCTGTGGTTTGCACGTTTACCAGTTTTCTAGCATGGATAAATCTGTTTTCATTCACGTCGGGGTAAGGCGACGAAACGTATCTTCTTACTGCTATGCAATGTTCGCTTTATTAAGTGAACAGTACGACATGTCGAGCGCAGAATTCCAAGATGGCGTGCTTTGTTGTCTGCCACCGAGACGTTAGACGGTGTGTCTTGGCATTTTGCAAAAAAATATACATATCGGAAGGCCAGTATGACGTGTGGTGTTCAAGCCGAAGTAGCAGTTGATTTTGGAACTTGTAGCGCACTTAATGGGCACGCCGCCAAAGGGATCATTTTGGTGAGCTGAGAGCAAAAAGGCCTCTCAACCACTCGAAAGGAGAGAGATAGAAAGAGAGACAGAGCGTTGAGCTTTGTCTATCAGTGTTCAACACCGCTCTTTCCAGATGAGCAGATGAGCACCTGGGTATTAGAAAACATCGATTGCACTTCTCCTCAATCATCGCGCATACTTGTCCAAGTCTCGTGGCCTGTTCTATCGATGTTCCATTGTCTGGCAAGAAACCGAGGGTGTGAACGTTTAGGAAGTACCGACGAAGCCAGGGGAGCGATCCCCACAGGGTGTTCAACAATTTCTAACAAAGAAGCCGCCGACAGGTTGGACAAACGAGTTCTCCTTCATTCGGATTTGCAAGCAAATCAAACGTCACCACGTGTTGTCATTTCCCTTTCTGACGTCAGCAAACCACACGTGCAGAAAAGGTGGGAAGTGCATCTTGTTTTACGTGCTGAAACTTCCACGTAGCGTGCTTGTGTTATCGTCTGAGCTGATCTTAAAAGGATGCAGGTGAGCTATATTGCACTCTCCCGCGATCTTTTCCCCAACGTTTTTTTCTGCTTCACTTATGAGCATTCCGGACAAGGGACGGTTTGATTGGTGTATTGTTCTTTGCAGCAGTAAGTGGCCAAACATGGCAAGGCGATGAATCAATCCATCCTTCCGAAGGCAACCCGGATGAAAAGCATCAGGTTGCATGCAGGTAGGAACCTCAAGCCTCCCTGACGTTCCTGTCGGCCAATATTCGAATTCTCAGCGATGGTCGGCAATATGGTTCAGGCACCGTTCAACTTCATTTCGGCAGGAGTCTCAATTTGGCAGCCACGTGGTCAGTCCTTCAGCTTGCGTTTTGGCAGCCATGGGCTATTACTATGGGATTGTTCTGAACAGAAGAGTGCATAGCTGACAAGGTGTTCGGCGTTGTCGCTGGGCTCTTCACGCTCGATTCGGAACTCAAAGGCAAAGGCAGCGACGTGTCAACTCCCAGGACACGCTTAAATGCTGATTTGGTAAAGGCTGTGCCTTCGTGTGACCAAGCGCTCGGAGATTCTGCGCTTCGTAAGTGTGCCGAAATTATGTAAATCTGTTCAAGCATTGCGGTTCGTCTTCGAACCCAAACGAGTGTTATCACATTGAGCACGAACATGCAAGGCACAGATGTCGTCTTGGAATTTGCCAGGATGTCTCTAGAAAAACCGGCTGACACGGTGTCCCCACAGCTCTAACCGATGTACCTCTAACTTCTTACTCTCGGAAAGAAAGCGTGACAGGATCGTGTTCTTGAGTTTAACATCCAGGTAAGGAAGGCTGCAGAGAGATTTTACAGAGAAATTGCAATGTTTCTTCGTCGCCATAAATCAGGTCATGGTGAGTTCGTTTCGGGCAACAAAGGCGATTGGCGCAACACCACCGGCTCTGTGTGTTTCAATCAGTTTGCTCCTTGCTGCAAAAAAATGCGAAAATGTCCTTCACCGCTGGTCATCTCACCCTTCCAACGAAATGTTAACTCGATGGGTGTTGCCAGGAAGAGCTCGCTAAGATTTTTACTAAGCATGACCCGCAAACCACACGCACTATCGAAGATATGAGCAAAATCCATGCTACCCACCATTTTCGGTCATGAGCTGGTCAATGATGGTCAATGAAACCGTATACGCCAGAGGGGTTGGACGTATGATGTGGCACATGTCCTTACCTTAGGGAGCCAGGAAAGCATACCAAGCCAGTTTGTAAGGCGCAGTCACAGTGCTCTTGCTACCTGGGATGGCTTTCCAACGCAAGCCCCGCTTGCTAATAGCTATGCATGCATGTTCAGGAGGAATGGAGCCAATCGCCAGAGGGTATGTCACCGAAGAGTCATTGGAAATTCACCCTTGTACGACCTCTTGGTCGAGCAAGTAAACCCTTTGCAAGCCAGAGAGCAAAGGCATCACCGACTTTCTGTTTCCCAAAAGCTAACCATTCAACAAATGGACTAGTTTGACTGAGAGTTTGATTGAGAAAAGAAATCATGCTTTATCGGAGAAAATTCCCAGTATCGGACCGAATACAAAACACCTTCATTTGATCATGAAACAGCTGTAGCTGAGTGGCGGCTCGCGTTCGTCCCTTAATTCAGGCTTATCGAATAAAAGCCAAGTATCTCTTCTCTAGGGTCTCACCCCTTCTCAGCGCAAAGAAAAGGTGTGGCCCCGGCTGTTAATTCCAGGCACGTTTGATTCGGTCCTGAGGAAGGTTGCGGTTCTCTGCGAACGATTAAACCGAGAAGCCGGCAAATTTATCTGGACCAGGACAGATCCTTACAAAAGAATAGCCAACGTTAACCACGAGGTCGTCCCTTCTCTGTGCAGATCTGACGAATAACCTCTCCTTCCGCACGTGCGCTACCTGGTTAGTCAACTTTCTAATAATTATTAGGATGTAACGACTTTGAGAGCAGCTCTGTCGGCCCTGCGAACTTCCGGGTGTCAAACACGGTCGGGATCTGCTGATGCAGTCCCAGCTGTTGTTTGTCTGTACACGGCCACTTGGAGATCAAGATTTTACTTGTTTCATGGAAGGCCGTGACGCTCATTGAGCACTCGTTAAGAGACTTGGCTTCTCCAAATCTACTGAATCGCTACGACCCGCCCTTCAACACAACTGCAACCGCACCAATTAGTGTTGTAGGCAAAATAAAAGATAAACGCGATCTTCTTCGTTAGCGCGCGGTGGAACGAGGAGCAAAACTGATTAGGCAAAGGCTTGTGATTTAAGTTATTGCCAAGTTACAGTTTCGGCACGGATTGATATCGTCAGCAATCGTCAACCTCGACATCAGTGAAAGCCATGTGTGTTTCATGTATGCGGTCAAAACTCCATTAAATGATCACTGCAGCATTTGCCAAGCCCGTACAGTGCCACTTTGTCTATACCGATGCTTTTCATAAATCTGGTGCCAGTGTTCTGATTGAAGGAGACTCACCGAGAAATGCTACATGTCTACTAAAAGGTAGTGCAAGTCTTTCCTTCTTTTGAGCTTGAACTCTGAGGAAACTGCCTTTTCCTTAAGTAGGAGCTTTAGCAGTTCCTGTTGCAAGTTCAACGATACAACCGAAAGGTGAATTTTCTCCTTCTGAGACGACGATCGTCCATTATCATCATCCAAATTAAGAGAAAAGCATGACTGGCCTTCCATTGGAATTCTTCCTGCCACCGGTTTCAAACGCGTCACCGCAAGACAAACGGTGCACGACGTTTTCCAAAGGACTGGTATGTACAACGTTTCCTTGGCTAACCTTAACGTCGTTTTACATGGTTTATACAGTAGGTTGAACCCGGTGAATGAAGACTAGGGAAAGAGAGGGAGAGAGAGCGGAGACAGACAGACAGACAGACGGACGGAGGGACAGACAGACAGACATACAGACAGACAAAGAGGGAGAGAGAGAGAGGGAGGGAGGGAGAGAGAGAGAGAGAGAGAGAGAGAGAGAGAGAGAGAGAGAGAGAGAGAGACAGAGACAGAG
>JAOWAR010206723.1:0-14945 GCA_028571005.1 Clathrina lutea | reverse complement strand
TTTTCACGGCTTCGAGGTTTTTCAAAAATTTCTCTTTCATAATACATTTGAGCCGTCCGGCCACTCTTCTTTCAACTCATTCAAAGCAACAGTCTCTGCACGGAGGTTTGTGTGTGAATGCTTGTATCCACGGGGTTTCTGATTGTTTTCTTTTTCTTCTTTTTTTCTTTCTCTTTTCTATCGGCTTGCTCTGTCTGTTAAGCTATCTCTATGCTGGTGGCCAAAAGTATGGTCGGCCCATTGCTGGACAGTTCGAGGTCGCATCAAATAGACATTCATCATCTGACACTCAGTGGAGGGCAGCGGTAAGCTCCTGTCATCATCAAACTCCTTCTCTCTCTCTCTCTCTCTCTCTCTCTCTCTCTCTCTCTTTCTGAAAGCATTGTGTAGATAGTCTGTCGAGGGTTATTTTTCCTTCAAAATGGGAAAGCTCCTGAATTTGAACGCAGCATGCCTTGTGCACATGCCCATTGGCATGCTTGCACATGCTCTTGCTTCCCTTGCACCAGCTCACTGGCCACTCTTGTTCTCACAGCACCCCACCCCCTCCCTTGCCCATCGCTTGCACTTGAGGCCTCACGATGTGATTGGGGAGTTAACCCAGACAATACCAGCAATAACTATTTTTATCACATCCAACTGGGAATATTGATGTACTTCGATGTGTTGGAAAATAGGACGCGGAGAGAATCAGACACCGGTGACCAAATGGAGGTTGCAACCAGACAACAATTGCAGAAACCAAAGTATTGATAGTGTGTCTCATTGACTGTCTCGGATATGTGTACTTCTGATCCTTGTCATAGCACGTCATTATTACGAACTGAGCAAGTGTGGGGCTCGAGTTGTTACGAGTCGATCATGACCCACATCTCAGCTTTGGGATTCTTAGCTCATATCCTGTTAGCGCACCCCGTTGCCATTTAAGGATTGGGAATGGTCTTTCTGACTTGTAGATCAGTTTGATGCTAGGTAAAGTTGACAGAATTTAAGATTGGTTGCCAATCCTTTCTCCCAGCGTCACATTACCAATTAGAGCACTATCTTTAAGCCTGATTTCGGTTTTTTTTCCTTTACAGGAAGGGATATTCATAAAGCCAACAAAGAAGTAACATCTTATTAAATAACAGGAACACTGCTTTACCAACTAAGCCTCTCAGTCCATGCTGATTTTTTTCCATTGCTGCTGACGGATACTTTTGTCCATTCTGAATTATTTATGGTTCTCGCATCTTTTATTTATTTTTACTGGCCAAACTTTTACCCCTGTTTGAAGTTGCTTCCTTTCAATGAGGAAAAGCGAAATTGAACTGGCTGGGTGTGTTTTTATCCACCTAGATATTTTGGTGTTTAAATTTTCCAAATAGAAGTTCATGTTTCCAGACCAGAATTTTAAAGAATTACCTGAAAGGCACCAAAGTTGCACAAAGATGAAGTGTTCGGCATTTCCTTTTCCCGGGTCACTATAGGCAATAAGCAAGTAATGAGCAGAAAAGGGCCTAGCGCACTGTCAGATTCTCAGGCCTCAGCTTCTTGTATAATCTCAATTCCACGTTAGACCCATCAGGTTCTAACAGAATTGGGGATTAAGCGATGTTCAACCTGATACTCACTGATAGTGCTTTCTTCTTGTTGATGCCCCTGGAGATGTATGAAAAGTGGCATTAACTCCAGTATTCTGGGCTCATACCCAGATCATCATCTGCCACACCTCTGCTGACTGATTGCTTGAAGAGCTCTTCCAAGGTATGCACGATCAGCGGGGTCACAGCCATAATTATTCAAGGGCTCACATTGCCAGGTGAAGAGGGAAAACTTGCTCCCATTTTTTCACTCCGTGCATATAATCTTTATGCTCTAGAGCCCTAACACTGGGGGCGAAGACGGGCCCGTTTTTGGCCAGTCTCGCATCAATCCAAATTTCTTATAGATCTACATCGGCTTGGCCCATACATTGTATGGACCGTGGCCGGCACCTTAGCAGCTCGGCTCAAAGTTTTCAACCTGTGGCTTGATCATGGATTTTCGCATTTTCTGACGTGCTTTTCTCTGACGTCATTACCTGGATCAGGCCTTCGCGGGAAAAATCGAAAAGACAGCGAAACAAGCTTTCCATCGGTACCACATATGCCGGGGTAGGCTGCATCCAAGCAACAGTGGAAGCCTTCAAAGTGGGACTTTTGAAGGCCCTTTTCCTTTGCCGTGATAGCCATTTTCGACCAGCCTTTTCTTAGTTTGGAGGACAAATGAGAAAAAAAACTGAGTTGAAGGTCACCTAGTACTTAACACTGGCTACTGAATTACAAAGTTTCTGGTCGCTCGCTGCGTCTCCCGCAGAGGAGTGATCGATCAAAAGTCAACTTTTTGCTCTACATGACGCAAGCTACATGTGTAGCTTCCGGTCCTTGCAGATTGATCTTGCCTGATGCCCAAGGGAGAAAATTACCGCTATCCAGTGGATCTCAGAGCCACTGGATAGCGGCATTTTTTTTTCGCGAGCGACCAGAAACTTCGTAATTCAGTAGCCAATGTTAGGTACTAGATGACCTTCAACTCAGTTTTTTCTGCTTTGTCCTCCAAAAAAAAGAAAAAGCTGATGGAAACGGCTTCCACGGCAAAGGAAAAGGGCCTTCAAAAAGTCCGACTTTGAAGGCTTCCACTGTTGCTTGCATGCGACCTACCCCGGCATATCCACAGTGGTATCAATGGTAAGCTTGTTTCGCGGTCTTTTCGATTTTTTCCGCCAAGGCTCGATCCAGGTAATGAAGTCAGAGAAAAGCGCGTCAGAAAATGCAAAAATCCATGATCGAGCCACGAGTTGAAAACTTTGAGCCGAGCCGCTAAGGCGCCGGCCGTGGTCCATGCATATGTATGGGCCAAGCCGATGTATTGGAAATTTGGAGTGACGCGAGACTGGCCAAAAACGGGCCCGTCTGCACCCACCGTGCTTGTCGCGGGCCTCCTAGGCTCGAGCCTGGCCCAACCCGGACCCGCCGCCACGAATGCACATTGGCAGCCGGCAGCTTTTAGCGCAAGCGAACTAATAAACAAACGGCCTGCAGCGGCCGCCACATGTAAAGATGCAATACGCGTTTTGATTTTTGCAGCTTGTAATGGATTGCTAGCATGCGTGCATAGCGCGCTACATGGACTATACTCATATGATCATCAGCATGATCACCCGGCCTCGATCGCTTGGCGGTCGGTCCTGCACTTTGATCTCCACCGCCTTGTGGGTTTTGTGTAGATTTTTGAGAAAGTTTGGCTCACCAGCATGTCGCCAGAGACTGAAAACGCTAATAGAAACGGTGTTCCCACTAGACTTGGTACCATTGCGGAACCGAGTTTTTGTGCCAGAAAGAAGCTTGCTCCCATGCATCCCCATACCCTTCCTGTGCAATTGTCCACCACGCAGTGCGCGCATTCAAATGTTTGTGATCTCCGGTCTTTCTTGTCGACGGCTTGTTGATATGATGAGGAGCCAGGAAGGTGCGGCCACACGTACTGGGCGCTTCCCTGGCTCGTCACCAGATAAACAAGCGACTGGGCAGGGTTTGAGGCTATGGGCCTCCATACATTGAGGCATAGGTGCAACGGCCGTGAACAATCGAATGAAGAATCTCGTGGTGACACGCAACGAAGCATTTCTCACATGATGGTTGCCATGGAATAGATGATTCTGATTGACTACTGCAGGCAGGATTTTCAAATCTCCTTGGAGCGGGGAAATGGAAATGCGTTCCTCCCACAAACCAGTTTACATACAGGTACGCGATCGAAGGTGCGATGGACAGTTCTCCCAATTCGTCCTGACTTCTTTCTACTCTCAAGTATCCTTTTCAAGTTGTTCCGTGTACGCAACATGACTGCGCATCGTGGAGACTTTCTTGCCCGTGCAGTTCACTGTTCTTGTCTTTTTCATTTTCTTGCCACTGGCGCTCGTTGCACGTTCAGCCTGAGGTGTCACTGTAGCGACACTCTTTCGTCTGTTCTGTGATCGCTCGGCCGAGAAAGCTTGATGACCAGAAGAAAACTGCCGTGCTCTCCTCAGGTTTTAAGCCGGGAAACTGAGAAGTGTTCCTCCCCGCTTTTTTTTGTAGGGCCGTGAACAGAAATGGCACACCAACTTCATTTTTCAGCTTTTGGATGATGTGAATGAGCGAAATGTTAAGGAGGAAGAACCAATGACCAAAATGGCGTAGTCGCTTTGCGTCCGTGTCAAAGGAAGAATTGATGCAGTTGTGGGGAGCGCTGGGTAGTCGCCACTTTCACGGCTTCGTGCAAGCGCAGTGCCTGCATGATTGGCTTTGAGGTGAGCTTGCCTCTGGTTCATAATAATATTAGGCGAGCTTGCCTCTGGTTCATAATAATCTTAGGCAAGCTTGCCTCTGGTTCATAATATAATCTTAGGCGAGCTTGCCTCTGGTTCATAATATAATCTTAGGCGAGCTTGCCTCTGGTTCATAATATAATCTTAGGCAAGCTTGCCTCTGGTTCATAATGTAATCTTAGGCAAGCTTGCCTCTGGTTCATAATATAATCTTAGGCGAGCTTGCCTCTCTTCCCCATGCTGCATTTACCACGTCATTATGATATTGATCGAAGAAAATTTAATGAAGCTCTTCTCTCCAGTCATTATGATAGTTGAAGTTCAGGATAATGTTAATTATTACATTTCTGTTTCCAGTGCACGCGTAGATCTGCTTATATGAACTGCCCGGCCGGAGGGTAGACTACATTGGTGCATGCGAGAAATCGGTTCCAGACCCTCGTACTCAGGGGAAGGAACTCCTACATCCATCCATCGATCCGCCGCCGCTGTCAGCAGATGACATATCGAGGTTGTCTCCGATCAATTACGAAACAAAAATGATTCGCATGTAGCTAGCTACAACGTCCGCACATTGCTTCTTTAATTTTGGAACCTATGGTCACATGATAAGCACAATTACAGGAACGATTCCGCACATGATTCTGTAACCCACTTCTTTCCACAACTGATCTGCCCATGCACAGCGATCCACTTTGTTTCTGGAAGACGGATTTTCGTGGTTTTAAGGGTAGCACCCCCACTTTGTCCACTGCCTCGAACTCTGAGAAAGTGTACCAATGAGCACTTCACTGAAAAAGTACTTCAAAGACACAGCTCATTGCACTTTATAGGCAAAAGTTGCTGCAGCACAAGGAGGAGTTATTGTTGGTTGAAAATCTGAAATTTGAATTTTCTATCTTTTATAACTCTACATTGAGTTGAGCTGCAGGGATGAAACTTGGCAGAGACTTTCCTTGGACAATGATCTTCAATTCGATGTTGCCATTCAGCTTAACTCATAGCAGAAAGACTTCTACATGTTGCTTGCGTGTTTTCTTTCCAGTTGCTATGAACATGTGTTTCTAATCTTATTCAGCTCTGTCCGATCAAAATCCCTAGTTCCAAAATATAAAGTAGGCGTTCGGCTAGCTGTGTGTGATGGTTGAGCGGAGTCGAGCCACATTTGGCCGAGATACAAAAAGTAGAACTCTAGAAAACAGTAAAATGAGAATGGAGCATTTGAAATTCCTGCCAAATGTACCTGCCGACGCTAAACTTTCCATGATGTCATTATGTGTCAGGCAAATACGTCAAGTCCTTTGCCCGCGGCTGCTCACTCGTGTGACTCGAGGTTGCGAGCTCTGTGCGCGCGAGGCCAGCTCCTGAGCTGCATGTTCTGGCCATGTGAGTACATGTAGATCTTCCTAGGCTGAACGAGGGGATCAGCGCTTGTGGCAGTCAGCCAGTGAAAGTGAGCGTCAAGTGGTTTGCCCGGCAATCATTCCTGAGTGACGGTGGAGTCTTCCGTTCCCTTCTTTGTCGAAATCAAGGTATGGATGCCAGGACTCGTGCTTCGCGGATCTGTCGGAGAGCTTGCCAAAGAATCGGGTGTGTAATGACACTGCTTCCCGTCACTAGGCTGAAAGCCCATCATGACGCTCTTTTTCATTGGCCGGGTGAGAGAAGTTCCGCCAATCGTTTTAGAGGTCCTCGAATACCCTTTCGACGGAAGGGATTACTTCTCTGAGGAGAAGAACTCGGAGAGATGCTAGTGACCTTGTGAAGAGCAATGACTGCTACACTCAATGGGCAAGAATTTTGCGCGTAAGTTGACTTTAGAGACCTTCAACTTACACGCATGCATCAGCTCCCGCAGACCTTTCCCTTCCGTTCTCATGCAGTTACAAGGAGTCGCGAAAACAAAGAAGAGGCCTAAGCCTATGGGCTCTTGGCCATCTGAACTCCAGGCTCTCGTCAGGCACTAGTACCTTAGAGGGATTGTGAAATCACCGAGCCCAAATGGGGTAGGTAAAACTACCATTTCCCATCCCAGTGTATTGCAGATAAGGGATTCGATCCGAGCGAGCAGGTTCTGTTCTCACAGTGTTGATTCCTGCACACCTGCTTTGCCGTTTGCCTCCCTCTTGGACGGGCCTCCGTGCTTTTTTTCTTGTATTTTTCTCTTTTTCAGTCGGTCGAGCTTAGGTTAAAAGAGTCTCTGAGCGCTCTGGCTGACTGTCAAGAAACGGACGACTAAACCTCTCTCTTTCCTCTGTTTGTCTTTGTGTGTGTCTCTTTCTCCGTGTCTGTTTATCTGTGTCTCTCTCTCCCTCTCTCTCAGGCTCTCATCTCTCTCAGGCTTTCGTCTCTCTCTCTCTCTCAAGCTCTCTTGTCTCTGACCACTCTCTGCTCTGCTCTCTCTCTCTCTCTCTCACGCTTGTTTGTCTCTCTAACCACTCTTTTCTCTTCTCTCCTCTCTGTGTCTGTGCTGTGATTTCTTTTAAGCAAATGCTGATCTTTCACCTTGTGTTCTTTTATGTGGAAGTGTTGATATCACTGTCCATTCAAAGTCTTTCTGATGGAAGAGGGATTGACCGTAAATCTTATCTTTATCATCGGCAGGCAGTGGTTCGCTGCTCCATGACATCAGATGTAACGGTCTAAGAAGAGGCCTTACTTCGACACTGGTCAAAGTGTGAAGAATATGCCTTGACTAAAATTGATAGCTGATGACTCAGCTGATGGGTAACTAAAGTGATTGTATGTGAGTGACAAGATTTTGAAGTCTAGTGTCTAAAACACAGAACGTAAATAACATTAGTTAGTACAAATGAGGTTGAAACTAAGAAACAACACGTCTGACCCAAGACACATCGAGGTACATATACCAGAAATGAAAGGAAGAAAGATAGAGAAACGAAAAAAAAGCAAGCACAGAACCAAGAGAGTGAGAATACATGTTATAAACAGACTTTAACAGTCTGAACAGTATGTGACATGTCGAGCTGATGTTGCTATTAATGCCGCCTCATGATGGACTTAGCTGGCCTTTGCAATGCCCCCTTCTTGGTTTCTGGCACGTCTTGCACAACGGCACATTTTGAGCACGCATGGTGGGCAGCTGAATGCTGATCACTTCGCCGTATGGGCCATAAGCACCTGCTTCACAGCCATACATCACCTGTCTTGCTGCTCGTTCATCTACCCGCTCGTCCTTATTGGCTTTCTCACGCCTCTCCTTCCTCTTTGCACTTACTGTCATGTTGGCCGTCCACATTCGCTCACTGTCATGCTTGTGCATGGCGGTGACGGCATCCTGTCCACATGTGTAGCCAACCCAAGCTAAAACTTTGGCTGGAAAGACCTGGCCCTCATTGAAAAGACCAATGGCCAATGGCACTTGCCAGAAATGCAACAGATGGGCCGTGGTGATGATGCTTTGACATTGCTGCCAATTGAGACATGGAGGGACTCAATTTGGTTCTGGGTAAGCCCATGCATGGCCAAAGGGTCGTGATCACTGCGATCGAAGCGGGCATAAGCAGAAGAGGCATGAGGTCGAAGAAGAAGGGCCCTTGGCAAATGAGAGAGCGCTTGTCTGCTTGCTCATTTCCAGCTGTCTTTGACGACCTTTTCGGCTGTGTATGAGCTCATTCAGCTCCCGAAAAATGCTTTCTATGTTTCTTTTACCTCTGCTCTTGGCTATACCGTGTGAAAAAAATGCGCTTACGGCTTGCCAGATGTTTTCCAAATACACTTCGAATTCTGTTAGAAAACTTTGAGGTGTTTTTTTTTTCTGATATGGAGGAACAAAGAAAACAAACGTCGCTGATAATGTACATCAGTTAGCAAGAATAAGTGGATTAAGTGGAATAGGTCACTTCCTGACTTTGCGGCCAGTTAGGAAAAATACACCTTTTATATATGTTGTATCCCGGGGAAGTGCTCTTCTTTGTACTCTAGTGTGGTATGAACATCCAAGAATGAAGCAACAAGTTTTTTTGATGCAGGTAGGATTATGCTCTGCCTCTAGCTGTATATGAGAAAATGGTGCTAACGTTGGCCGGCCGGTTTCAAGAAAATGGCGAAGTCAGACATCGATTTCTCACGCCGTGCACCTTAATCCCGCACTTGTTGCCATAGCGTTTCGCCACTACGACGCTGCTGCATAATCACGACATACGCTGTTGGAGAGCCACATTCAAGAGCTTCGTTTCAGTCGTTACTTGAAAAGATTCGAACAATAGCTGACTGAGTTATGGTCCTCGAAACCAACGTTAGTCAGTCTCGAAGGCCAGAAATTCTGTCCCCCGGCACGACCAGCTTCTTTCTTTGCTTGAACTACGGAAGGAATGGCGAGCCGTTGGAGGTGCTACACTGTCAGCAAAGCCAATACTTGGTTGTTGGGGGTCGATCACGAAGACTCTGTGGTGAAGGGAGCGAAGATTCTGGCTGTAGTGTGAGCAAAACATTCAGAAGGAACAGCATAAGGTCGAGTGTGCGAACGGGAAGCTTGGACGGTCATGCAGTCGACTCGGACGAAGACAATGACGAGCTGCGCTTCTTTGACCGGTGCATCGATCCAACATCAGTGGCCTAGACCTCTACTAGGCTGGAAAGGTGACAATCAGCGGCTGTGACGACGAAGAGGAGGATACTGGGGATGGTGCGACATGCAGGATGCCGCTCATCCTGCACTGAGTCGACAACGCTCGAGTGTAGTTGTGCTGCCTGCTCAACTTTGACTCAAACGAAATTGGTACATTACCGTGCTTGACTCGAGAAGGCTGAGCATGATTCTATTTTTTCAGTTTTGCTGGACGATGGAGCACTCCTAAACCTCCAACAAGAATTACATCCATTACATTGCTCTGTTCTTTCCTTTCGGCTGTATAATCTTCATCTTAATTCTATGCTGTGATTCATTGGGATTGGTTGACCAGTTTGCCTGTCATTGACGAACAAGACCTCTTTTACTCTTGTGATACGCTGGTTGTGAATTGTTTGATTTCTGGGCAAAGCGATCTCCCTTTTAGCAGCTGTAACTCGAAAAATCTGAATTTTTTAGTTCTGTTTGCTTTGCTGTTTTCAGGAAGAGTAGTACTTTCAGAATCTTAAAAGAAATAAACTTTGCCAAAAAATACATTAACACCCTTTCCTCGTGGGCCGGCTGATATAAAGTTCATTCAAAACTATACTTGATACATTACAAATTAAGAAAAGAAATCACCAGTTCAGAATTAAACAGCCTCTGGATCCACTGCTCTTAGACAGAAATCAAGAGTGGTATAAGCCAACAAGCATTGACGTGCAAAGCAAACATCGATAGCTGATGGTAGTCTTCTGTTTCAAGCGGTTGTCATTATACGAGGTTTACAGCAATGGTAAAAGCCGTGAGCTTTGTAGATAATCACTGGTCAAGATGTTTTGCCCAGACTTCAAACAGGTTGCACCTTTCTGCAAACACGGCACCGGCTGATATTGCTTGTAATGCGAGCCCCCGAAGTCTCAATACTATAATCTTGTGGCTTAGGTGTCGCAAATTGGCTGTCTGCATCTATTGCTCGCATCCAGTAGTTCAATGTTTTGTCGTATCGAGTACAGAATCCGTTTCCGTCACACTGCACTACTGGCTTGGTGCTCACGAATTCCAGGCATGATCCGGGTGAAGATAGGTCCTGTGAGCCACTTTCTCCACCGTGCATTGATTGCTGAACAGCAGAGATGCCACAAATTAATCATGCACATACACGTGCATGCGCACACACAAACACAAACAAAAACACCCAGACGCAAACGCAAATATATCTATTCAGGAAAATTCGTACGTCCCCTATTCGGGCACTTTATTGAATTGGCGCTACTGGTAATTGAGACCCATTCTTGTCTTCATCTCGGAATTGCATAACTGAAAATTGTCGATACATCATGAACAGAATTGTAACTGTTCTAGACCTCATTGAACGGAATGACATTTGTATGGGTGATGATAGTGTATCAGTTTTGGTTGTATCAAAGATACAATTTCATTTGTCTGCCAAATTAAATCGTTAGTCCTGGAAGAATAAAAGCCGAGTAGTTTGGAGGGAATCCTTCCTATTCTCTAACTCGAGGAAGCTACCATAGTGTAGCCACATCGCCAGCAATGCACGGTCACCACACACTTGACCTGCTTTTTTTTGGCAACCGGCTGTCACGCATCCTCTTTCTCTTTCCGTGATATTTTCGACCAGGGTGAACTTTCTTTCTTTTCAGCACTTCACAGGAGTGTGTTCACATCCATGTTTCTGCCTCATAATTTGTTTCTTGCCAGAAACTTACCTTCGAAACAGAAAAAGAAGTACAGCAAAAGCTAAGGGTTCACTACCTGTCCAAAACAAAACTGTGGCTGCGTGTTGAACTTGCCTGATGGCTGCCATACAAATTCCTGCCGATCCGCAAAGAAGGAAAACTTTAGAAAAATCTCCCTTCTCACTGACAGATCGAACGCTCCATGTTGCTGCCTCAAATCAAAGCTCGCATCACGCACAAAACGGTGGAAAGAAAGGGATGGTCGGAAACAAGCATGAACCACCCGACTTTTCAGTGATCTAGTTTATTTCTCACCAGGCCATCATGTTTGCTGCTCCAAGGAGTGCCAAGGTGCTAATCACTGTAGAGAAACGCATCCATCCTCCAATGATCACGAATCCGCTTACCGCCAAGCCACACAGTGACAGCTGTGTAATGAACCGCTCTTTGAAACCGCACATACTTCGTAAATCAGCGCATTGAATCTCGAATTTTTCAACCACTGATGGGTCTATGATGAAAAGGAATTTGAAGTTGTTTTTCTTTGCACAGAACTCATTATAGGTTTCTTAATCTGAAAATTGTGGCTGGCGGAGAGTTTCTTGAGAAAGTCCCATAACCGGCTGGTTTGTCAAAGCACCAAAACATACGCGTGACAACCACACTTACATGGGGATGTCCCAAGAATTGCGGTGTTGGCTAAGTGGAAGGAGCAGTTGAAATCATGACTTTCTGACCCCATTAGATGATGGCGTCGAAGGTTCGAGCCCACCCATCACCCTGTATCCTTTCATTCCATTTCTTTTCTAATGTGTGTTACATGTCTTTCTTGGAACACTGACGTAGACACAGAGCTGAAAAGGAAGGCAGCCTGCACTCCGATTTCACTCACTACAAGAAAGCTGTATCCGGTCCAAACACTGGTCCAGCCTGCTGAACAGCTTGGTAGCAAGGTCGATTGGCTGTGGACTGCTAATGCCATGGAAGGCGACTCACACACGGAACATCGGCTGATCATGCGACCCATGGCCGACTCTTCTCTCACCAACATTCTCTGGAATTTTTCTGTGGCCAACAGCCAGTAGCTCTTATCGCCGCGTGCCTTCCGGAAGCAGACCTGAAGGACAAAAACATGCATGTCTAAAACCTCAGAGCATGTAAAGGCGTATCAATGTTAATATGCGAAAACTGCATTTTCACTTTTTTTTGGGGGGGGGGCACAAAAGTGGGTCGAGCAAAACGGAAAAAAGTTAATTTAAAATGCTTAGCAACCAAAGCAAAACAGTCATTGAGGCCGACCAGGCTGTTGTAGCATGTTGCACCACAAGATGAACAGAGAATATGTGAATATTATGGCCCATCCCTGTGGCGTTCAAATCAATGTAGACGCTTAGAATAGGCCTTGAAGCGCTTTTTCTACCAGTCATTTACCTGTCGATTTGTACACTGCAGGATTGGTAACACGCTGAATTGATGCAGGCATGATCCCGATTTCCCAAGGTCACTGCCATGGCCGTCGCCGTTTCCAAGCGACTGCAAGAAGCTGTAGCCCTCATAGACCTTTCTCCAGTTATCAGGGCACTGAGGTGGAAGTTCTGTCAGCGAATGGCGTGTAATCAGCCAGCCCGCCGTGATTGATCCAACAACACCCTTTATGCCGGCTTCACCCTGTGAACCGAAAAAGCCCTTGGCACCACGGTCACCCCTTACGCCGCCAACGCCCACCGCTCCTCTGATGCCTTGTAGCCCCTCGTCCCCTCCCTTTCCTGAACGAAAGAGGAAGAAGACAGCAAGAGAAAAAACTGTCATCAAGTTGGTTCAAAAGTGATGACCAATAAATCTCTCCAATGCGGCACCATCAGTTCTTGTGTCTGTGTAATGTTTTGTTTTCCGCTGGGCTGTGTTGTTTACGGCGGTAATAAAAGTTCACCCATCTTACGGAAGAAGAAGACATTGAGCAAAGTCAAGATCAATGGAAAGAAAGAAAATTATTCCAGAGAGATGGAATTTTCTCCTTTTGTCCTTATTTTCATCGTAAGGTTCTACTGAAGGCTATTTTGACTCTCTCTGGAAATGCTCTTTTCGATGTGCTAGCTTCACCAAACTTTGTAAGGTTTTAGTCCATAAATTCAAAAGTTCCCGGCCACAATTGATCATGTGATTTGCCATGGCAACAACAATACAGTGGAAAGTTTACAATCATTTCTGGATGAGAAGGCAGAACAACTTTGTCTGACAGTAAGTTGCTTTGACACACGAAAAAACGGACATAGAGAAAATACTTTACACGTGGACTCACACAATTTCCGTTTCCTTACTGAGATAATGACAGATTTGCCAAAAATCACCAAAACTCCAATTGTGGACAATCTGGGCAGAAATGTACTGATTCCACGCGTAAAGTTCTTCATTCTACCATCAAGAACATGCCTTGAAGTTTCATGGCAATCCTGAATATTTGTGCTACCTTCTCCTACTTCAAAAGTCGACAGAGACCAAACCAAAAGCTCGTCTGGCCAACAAATGTAGCTTCTCGCTAGCCGCGCAAAGCGAGAGAGGCGAGACGCTGATTCTCGCCGACTGTGGTACGCATGCGATACTTTGGGGATATATGCTCGGCAACGCCGATGCTTCTTCCAGTCGCGTCCAGTCAACCTGCACGTTGAGTCGCGTGTGCTTGGCCATGAGCTCCACCATCTCCTCACTTATGTGTGTTCAGAGGCAAGAGTCAAAACCTTCGAGCAGGGTTCCCTAGCAACATTTTACAGCCACAGACTGCTGACAAACTGCTTTTCAAGTGCCCCAAACAAGGGAAGTTTGCTGGCAAGTCATGCTTTGTTCTTTTGGGGGGGTTCACCATGGCAGATCAGATGTAACCCCTGTTACCCTGGTATCGATGTTGAATGCCACTTTCGTCTGCCAAGTTGCCATGTAAACGCGTACGAAAATGAATAGACTGCGAGCGCACACACGCACCCACCCCATGAATGGTACATGAAAGGCATGAAACTGTACAAGGAAATGCAACTTGGTATCGAGCGGATGCGAGCGTATTGTACGCCGCTTGGCATTCTGGTCACGTTCAATTTTTCACGAAAATGATTTTAACAAAAATAGATGGAAGCATTAACCATTATATCTTGGCTATATCACAAGCTATCAGCTTGAAACTAAAACCCCACAAAATAGACCCCACAAGCTTACTTTTAAACAGGTTTAAACAGGTTTGAGCAAAATCGGCACAGTCAAATTTGGCCTTCAGCAGAACATTAAGAAACCTGGTATCTTAAGCATGTTGATTGGAAACGAGCTGTTGCTCTATATATTGCAAATGATCCATACCTCAAAATTCATTAACACACTGGGGAAAAGGCAGACATACCAAGTGGACCAGTAGGGCCGGGATCACCAACTTCACCGGGCACTCCTTTTTGCCCGGCCTCTCCTTTACGGCCAAGGTTACCTGCAAATAAGTCCAGCAGAGTTAAAAAATGCTGCCCCCCCCCCCTCCGGCAAGAGAAAAACATCTATTCCATATCGTGGGAAAAGACAAGTGCCACACAAAATGCCTACTGCAGTCGGAGGTGGGAAAACTACGAAAGTTTTGAAAAAAAACTCCCAACCATCTTAAACCCAATTCAACCCAATGAAGGACTTAAAGTGCAATTGTTCCTTCAGTTTGCCTAAGCCGCCTGGCACTAGGTCGTGTACACCTGCAAACAGCTCTATCATAACAGTACGCTAACAGACCCTTTTCCTAATTATGGCCTGGGTACGAGGTAGTGGGCATCGCCCGATCGTCAAGTTTGTGCCAATGACCTGGTGAAATGCAGACGACGGTGGAGAGCAACACGCTTTGAGAAGGATGAACGCTGACTCTCAGCAGGTTCCTGATGCGAGCTGGCCTGTCAGCGACTGAGACGATATTTGAGAAGAGTAGTAGTGTTGATGGTGGTATGGGGCCACCTAGCAACGGGATGGTTGCTAGGGGGCTCTCACGTCACTGTGACGTCATGCGCATGCGCACTATGGCACGCGTGGGAGGTGACGTCATGCGTGGGATGCGTAGTATGTGTAGTATACGGTGTAGTGTACGATGTGTAGTATACGGTGTAGTATAATGTAGTATCGGCTGGGACAGTGCACGCTAACCCGAACGTAACCCGAACGTAACTCTTACGCAGGTTTTTTCGCAGATAATTCAAAATTTGAAAATATCAAAGGCTAACCGAAAATCCCTCCTTCTCCGAATTCTCTGCTACTCTGTCAAAATCCCGATTTCGAGTCTTTCTCGAAAATAACCCCGCATTCTCTGAATTCGAGTCTTTTCTCGAAAATAACC
>JAOWAR010206612.1:0-14946 GCA_028571005.1 Clathrina lutea | reverse complement strand
CTAAAGTTATATCAGTCAGCATGATGAGTACACAGTGTTTCAGTACTGCCAGAGAAACAAAAGTTACAAGACGTGCTAATTTTATACTTTCTTACCTGGGCCAAGTAATTTTGTGACGGGCAAGTCCGGAGACGGTCGAATAAATTCCGTCTTTGTGGAAACAACGGGGAAAGATCGGACAAACTTGGACAGACGAGGAAGACCATGTGAATGCAGCGCAGGAAAAATTGGAAGTGGATGTCCTGTGCGCGCGGTCCCGATCAAATCTAGGGCCGCGCGAGCCGCGCTTCGACCGGGCGCCGGCCCCGGTCACATCACAGGGTGACTCAAGCTGGCAGCGGAAGCTTGAGATCGCCGTGACCATCAGCAGCTCTCCCGCATCGGTCGAGACTACACGTGCTCTTGGCACTTTCCCCTCACCTCCAGTTGGTGATGGGGCTCAAGTACATTCAGAGACACCGCGCCCGACTTGGCCTCTGGCGGTTGTCACGGAGCAGATACCAAGTTTAGTTGGGATTGTCCGTGCTGTCTGCATCTGCACTGCTACCGGTCACAACACCACCCGACCACCAACCCGGTTGTGCCGTCTGGAGGTCAGTGCTGCTGTTCAGCCTCAACCATCCCGTCCAACTCCAGACAATGTCATCCCAACATCTTCATCCACCACTTCTGCCACCGTATCCTCCAGCACCCGACCGTGCCGTGCCGCCGCCAGGACAGCTCGGGTTCTTGCCAACTGCCTCCTGGACTCCGATTTTGACTAACTTTCAGACAGACGATGTTCTACACTCTCTTGTTGGTTTTCTTGTTTGTGTGCTCCACTCCCATTCTTGTGGGGCGGGAATGTCATGACTGCATGATCTCACCTACATACTTTGTGAACTATTAACCATTGTACCCACAGTGTAAACATACCCACCAAGCACTCAGTTGTGGCTTGGTTCTTGCTTCAGAATTGCACAAGGCTTTGGCGTCTTAACCGGTTGTGTGTCACTTTTGCATTCTCACAGCCTGTAGAGGCTAATCCTCTGCTGTAACGCCTGTCCCCATTAAACCCTTCACGCCACAGCACATTGTGGTAAAAAATCTTTTAGATAGTTTTCGAAAGTAGGAGTAACACAAGAAAGAAGAAAGACTCGACCTCGCGGTCTCACATGTACTGTCATCCGTTTTATGTCGACATGGAATCAAGCTTAAGGGAAGACACAATACGCTGAGACATCCCGGCCTCCACAAACTGCATTGGACGTAGTTTGTCATTTTCATGGAGCGAGGCAACACAACTTTGTGACGGGTCGATGCAAGGTGAAACTTGTGGTGCGAAGATCAGTGGAGTGGACAAAACCATCTCGTCCAGGAAAAACTCTGGTAATGCCGCCAAGGATCCAGCACCCTCTCGGCAAGACTAGGTCGACAACCAACACTATAGCTCTCCCGTCTCTATGCAGGGTAAGCATGTGGTAGTGGCGAACAATCAACATGCTCATATGATGACCTTTTGGGATTAACTCAAAGATGCTTCTCTTCGAACAACAGCATTGCTGTCCAGCGGAGCTGACCTTTAATGCGCAGAACTCCATCATCTGACCGAAACGGTGCAAGGCCTTCCAATGCAGGCAGTAAATGCCCGTCAGAAGGAAATGACTGCTGCTGCACCAGATGAACAATATTAATCTCTGCCCTGTTGATCTCCGTCGACGACAAAGACTTGTGGAACATCAGTGGACGACGCTCCTCTGGCAACCACTTCACAAAGCGTGCAAGCCAAACGAACAGCCGACACAGCTTTAGCCAGATGCCACACCTGTCGATCAGAGCCAGCAGTGATGTGGTCTTCAAGGTTGTTTGATGCACGACAATAGGTGGTTACCTCACCTCAGGGTGGCTTCTAGGCAACTGCTCGATCTCTAAAGCTGGCCAGTGTTCCTCACGCTTGGAGAGAAAACTTGGACCATGCCACCACTGCTGCTGTCTGACCAGCTTGATGGGAATCTGACCTCGTGATGCGTCATCAGCCGGATTCTGTTTCCCAGAGCAGTGACACCATTGCGCAGGATCAGTTGCTTCCCTGATCTCCGTGACCCTGTGTGCCACGAACGTGTGGAATCGTGCCTTCTCATTGCAGATGAATTGGGGTACCGTCTTTGAATACGTCCAGAACACCACTTGGGTCAAAGGGTAGGTTAGCTCGTTGCGAATAGACACATACAAACGGACAGACAACACCGCTGCATGGAGCTCCATGCGAAGAATCGTCAATGGCTCGGCGGGAGCCACTTGTGGCTTCCCTTGCACGAGGGTAGTGTGGACTGGCCCATAGCTGCAAACAAACCGCAAATACGCACATGACCCATATCCGCTCTCCAGTGCATCCGAAAACAAGTGCAGAGAGATTGTCTCCACAAGATCGCTGATGTAGGTCGATTAGCAGCGATTCAAGCGAACAGCCTCCAGCGACTTCACCTCCAGTTGATCCATAACTTTAGGTCTTCATCTGGCAAGGGCTCGTCCCACTGTGACTTCAACTTCCACGAGGCTTGCATGATCAACTTCGCTTTCAGCATGACGGGTGAAACAAATCCCAAAGGATCATACAGAGAGCTGATCGCTGCCAAGACTCTGCGCTTGGTGTCTGGCCTATCTAAAGATCCAACCTTGAAGCCAAGCTGGTCGCCTTCGTCCATCCACCTGATGCCTAGAGTGCGCTCCACAAGCAGCTCGTCCAGATCCAAATCAACGCCTGGCTGTGCTCTCTTCTTCTTGGCGATGGACGCCACAACCAAACGGTCATTGCTGACCCACTTTGTGAGACAAAAGCTGCCCATCAAACATAATGCTGCCAGTGAACCTGCAAGCTCCACAGCTTCCTTCGCGGTTGGCACAGACTTCAGAAAATCACCAACATGGAAGTCTCTCTTGACAGCCTCTATCGTTTCTGCCAAAAACGTCTCTTTGTTATCATGTGCAGTCTTCCGCAGAGCAAATTCTGCGCAGCTCAGTGAGTCGGCTGCTCCAAACACATGACGACTCATCTGGTACGGCACAGGAGAACAATCTAGATTCCCTCCAGGCCACCACAGGAAGCGCAATGCGTCCGCATCTTGATCCGAAACATGTACCTGCAGAAACATGCCTTCGATGTCTGCGGATATCCCCACATGCTCTTGCCAGAACCGCAGAAACACCCCGGCCAAACTGTTTGTCAGATCTGGTCCATGCGCCAGTTGGTTGTTGAGAGATACACCTTCATACTTGGCAAACGTTAAATACTACTCGCACCTTGCCTGGCTTCGCTAGATGTCCAAAAACTGCTGCACCTGATTTCTCAGCAGTTCATCACGGTAACATGCAAGGTTGATGTTGACTTGACATTCTTGGCCATGACCAGGTTGGGTGATAGGCCCCATCAAATACCAGGCAAAGATTGTCCGCACAGCATACTGTTGACCAACAGCTCCAACACGTGATTCTTTTAGGAGATGTGCCTCTGGTACATCTGCCCAAGGATCAGCTCAACCTCGCCAGGTGATATGTCAGGCAGTTGCAACCCCGCCAGGTGTGGTCAATGTGAAAGTTCTTCTTACTCAACTTGGACTTGACGAATGTTCAAATGTGACACAACCTTCACGTTTTTCATGTCAACGTGTAGTTCGTCATCGTTGACCGGACAAACACACAAGTTGACTTCTCCTTTATTAACCCCCTCTCCACTCAAGGTGATTATAGAAAACTGGCAATCCAATAGATGGCTGCATGCCTATCCGCCGTACCATAGAGCTGGAAGCAAAGGAAGCCTCCAAGCCAGAGTCGAGGAGAGCTCAAGTTGTAATAATCTCCTTGCCCTCGGTGATGATGGTGACAGGCACGATTTCCAATCCAATTCTGCTGCTGGGATGTTGAGTCTCCTCTTTGGCACCGCACGCTGCGCTGACCGTTGGTCTGGAAACTGCTGATTGCCCAGCATCCTCATTCGCAGGAGGCACTTCCGCTGCAGCTGTTCCTCCATCCGCTCTTTGATAATGCAGCAGCGAATGCTGCTTCTGTGTGCATTCTTGACACCTGGCTGCTGATGCACAGTTCATGGCAGAGTGTCCACTGTGCAGGCAGTTGAAACACAACCTTCGACGCACAGCGATGGCCTTACGTTGCTTCAACGGTTTTGCCTTGTACACTGGGCAGAAGTGAACTGGATGTCTGTCCGTCTTGCAGTGCTCACAAATGCTTTCTCCCCCAGGTAACGCAGATGTTGCCATCATATTGGCCCTTCCCGTCTGTGGGTAGCGCTGCTTGGCCGGCTTTGAAAAATACTGGGGCAGCATCGCTTGCCCGATGACAGGGTCGTTCAAAGCTTCCGCCCTTTGCTCCACAAACACTACCAGAGCTTCAAAGTCAGGCTTCATACCCCGTCTTTGCATCTTCTGCGCATCGTCCTGCCACTTTCCTTGTTCGGCAATAGGGAGCTTTTTCACTATCCTTACCAAGTCTCCTGTTGTCATTTCGTCCAAAGCACCAATGCCCAAGAGCGTGACATACGTGGCACGCAATGATTCAGCAAAATCTTGGAGACCTTGCGGGTCGTTCTGTGAAATGTTTGCACCTTCAGTCAGTGCATTTATGCAGGACGTGACAACCTGATGGGCCCGCCCGAAGCGCTGGCAGAGAGTCTTTATTGCTTCAGTGTAAGCATTCGAGCTCCCTTCCAGTCCAGGAATAGACTTCAAAGCTCTGCCCTCCACAATCTGCAAGAGCCTAGTAATATTCTGCGCTTCGCTCAGCCGCTGCTTGCCCACCAGCTCGTCGAAGCGAAGAAAAAACCGTCGACAGTCTGCTGGGCTTCCGTCGATTTTCTTCACTGACACTTGCGGTAAACTCATCCGTAAACTGAGCTCCTCCATGCCTCGCGCCATCTTTCCCAGCATGTCCAAAAGCTCCGGTTGACGCGAACCAAGGGCCGATGTCAACTGCACACTGACCGATTTTCGCTCGTCTCCAGAGTCAGAGGCCTTGCGAATGCCTGCTTCTAGCCTCGACAGCTCTGCTTCACCAGCAGCCACCTCTAATTCATGTTCAAGCCTCAGCTCGAACTCACGAAGCCTTCTTTTCTCCGCTGCAACTGACGAGGCCTCCTCTCCGCCAGGTCCCTCTTCATCTCTGCAGGGCCGACGATCTGCGACTCCGAATCTTTCGTCACTAAACAGGATCCCTCACGCGTAGCATCGTTGACTTCTTCAACGATGGCGGCCTCCATGACCAGCCGCGCCCCTCGTTCCTCGTCAGTCGAAGGTTCGTCTACGGCTTCTCCAACTGCGACCGGCGAAGACTTTTGTTTCTTCCGTCCATCCATCAGAAAGCGAGCAACGAACTGTCTAAAAGCAATGTGGAGACTAATCCTCTGCTGTAACTCTTGTCCCCATTAAACCCTTCACGCCACAGGACACAGACATTGTGGCGAAAAGATCTTTTGGACAGTTTTCGAAAGTAGGAGTAACACAAGAAGAAAGAAAAGACTCGACCACGCGGTGTCACATGAACTGTCATCCATTTTATGTTGGCATGGAAGCAAACTTAAGGAAAGACACAATATACGCCGCGACACAGCCCCTGTGCTGTACGTAAGTTGGATCCGCCAGGGTAGCTAATCACTCAACTAGACGATCACAACACTGACGACAAGTTGCATTTCACCTTTATCAAATATCTAAGTATCTTTTCCATCAATTATCACACACACAAACACGTACACACACATCCTAAAGTCATTGCCCCCAAGGTTAATCATGTATTCGGTAAATGGACACCGCCAGGCAAATCATATCTGCTGTGAGGTGCTGCTACCATATTCTGGTGCAGTGCCTGACTAAAATACCAGACCTAGCCCACGCATTGCCTCCCTAATAATTATTTGTCAAAGGAAAAAAGAACATCTAGATCAGTTGGCCTTGCTGGGAAGCTATGCCACTATGTGAGTCAAATTCTCACTCAGCACCAGCACACGGCCCTTTTTTTGCAGAGGGTGTTTCAATTTGGTTTCCTAGGTTGTCTTCAGGTGTGAATAAGGAGAATACATAAGCAAGGAAAAGGCCATCGGTGAACAAAGACGGAAGACTAGAGCTTAGCTCCAAGTGGCTCAGCCTTCTCGACTAGTGTGCTTCTCTGACATGATCCCCCCCCCCCCTCTTTTGCCGCTTTTGTTTGTTGGTTCAAAAAGTTCTCCATTCCCCTTACCATGTTGGCTCATCTTGGGCCGATGGCACTCTTCTGTCCTTGGGTTAATCGTATCAAAAACCGCACACAGCAGGCATCACCTCAAACCTCCCTTCTTAATGTATATAAACGATGGCCAAACTTCCTTTCTTTTGTTGTTCAGACCTGAAGGAGACCTGGACAATCAGGTTAAAAGGTTGTCTGCAAAAAGAAACCGTGTGCTGGTGCTGAGTGAGAACTTGACTCTAAAGAAAAAACCATTTGACACAGAGCATCCATTCAAACCTGGTTTTCGGGGGACCGCATTCTAATACAGCTGTGTTGATTAGAATCAAAAGCATCATAGTAGTGAAAGTGTAAAGGGACATCCCGATTTGCACGTCTTTGCTTAGTTAGTCTGTGGTCACATTCATGCTCCTTCTCCCTTTCAGCACTGCAATAACCTGTGCTCACCCAATTTCTCCCACAGGACTGGCTGTTCATGCGTTCCTGGCTGTGAAGGCACCAAGTGGTACGCTTGTAACGCCATTCACCTATCCTCAAGAAACAGGGGTTGTAACAGGAACAACCTTAATACAAGACTATGGCTTCGTCTCGTACATTCCACCGAAGATCAACCTTGCTACCCATTTCATGGTGAATTTAGTTGGAAATGAAGCACCTGGCTCTGTCCGGAATATAACCACCATCGTAGACAATGCAGCTTATGACCGAGGTGTGCACAATCTCTTTGTGATTCACGTAACTATATTTGCCACGAATGTAGTTGCTGTACCGATTAACATCACACGTCGGGCAGGACCAACGTTACCTTTGCGTCATTATATTGTGTCCCACTCAACATGTTTTGGCTCATGGACAGCAGAAGCACTAATTGGGATTTCCGTGAAAGTTGACATACCGGCAACAGGACTGTCGGACGCATATGTTAAAGGAGGCAATGGTTCAGCTCTGTTCTCAGTGACCCACAATTTCACAGCAGTGTCGGTGAATCGCAAGAATGGAGGATCTTGCACGGTTGGTGACATGTACGAGCTGCTCATTGTCATGGAGGATAACGCGAGGGGACAGAACGATGGACTGAACCGCATGGCGTATCACAACGCTATTTCGGAAGCTACACTTATTGTGACCATTGTTCAGAGTCCAGGTGAGGAAACGAACATGCATCCTTCCTATAATGGCAGACACCCTAGTGGACTGTGAGTAACCAGGGTATAACGAACACCTTTTTTCTCACGGTACATCACGAACCACAGGAAAACAAAGTTTTGACTGTATGTTTGACACAATCATTGAGGAATAATACCAGCAGTTTTGACTGTATGTCTGACATAATCATCTGAGGAATAATACCAGCTATCACTCGACAGCAGACTATTGCTGATTACTCTCCACTGGACCAGCCGCAGTCTTCGTGGGTAGTGCATGTGTGGTTTCTCTTTCAGTAGCGCATTGTCGTACGTTCAGTTCTTGGTGTTAATAATTATGTCTACTAGTGTACGAGGGACACGGCTTGGGTTTGTGCCATAAACATGTCTTCCAGTGCCAGCCAGCCACATGCTCTTGCTGCTATTTTTCTTTGTTTCCATTAATTTCATTCCTAGGAGCTGCTCGGTGTTCTTCAGTTCTTAGATGAGTGTAAAAGTGTTCACATATCATCGAACCTGGGGCTGAAGTTCAGGCCCAGGTTCACTGTTCAGAACAGTGTGATTTACACGCACTACATCATAATTTGTCGACTATGCCAGGACAGGTTTTGAGTATGGACGGGCTCATCAAGCAGCGATGTACGCGCACGAGGTGGCCATTGGTCGAAGACAACAAAGACCATTGTTAAAGTTGCGTAGATCATTGAAGGCACCCGTGCATCTGAGAGATTAGGGATCCTCTCTCCCGATGATTTTTGAAGAATTGAAGTGGTGAAGGAGAGGCTTAGAGGAAACAAGGAACCCTGCTTGGATTAGACGACGAGATCCTCCATCTGGCCACGGACCTCCCGAGGAAGACTTAGAAGAGGAGATCGATCAAGAGAACAAGTAACAGGTGGATATAGTGTAGACCTTCCGTGGAATCAGTCCTCCGCTCCACACTGGGGATGTTGGAGACAATTCGTACAGACAACAGAGAGGAGTTGAACGACAACAACCTGTTTGACGTTCTAGGGCTGGGGACAAGTCCAGATTGACAGGTCTTCCCCTCCATAGGGGAGATTTTGAATCTGTGCGGGGCAGTCGGTGAAGAGCAGCCGACTGGTAATGATCATGATGGACGGGATTTCGGTCACGATTGGTGGAGACAGCTTAAGTCCGTTAGCAATCCTACATTCAAAGGAGATACATCTACGTATTCAGCCCGCACAGAAAGCGTAGTTTACAGCATGCATCAACTGAGCGTCGTGGTCCAATGAGTTAAACTGGTCATATTGAGGCAATACCTGTCTGAAGATTCTGTAAAGGTTATCAAAATCTTGGCCATGCAAGTGCAGCTCACTATGCAACAAAGGAATGCCTGGATGGGAAGTTCGGTGGCAAGTACTAGCCATTGTCAGGCAGCTTAGTCTGATCCAAGAGTTTCCAGCTGTGAGGTCAAGGAATCGTCTCAAGCTTGACCGCCCATACCTTGGACGTCACCGTTATCAACTTAATTCAGGCAAAGCGGTAATCAGAGCTTGGTGATGGGCTTCTGTGCGCCACACCTCTGCGAAAGTTTCCCGATAGCATGGTGTTGCAGTGTCAGAGGTGGTTGGATAAGCACAAAGCAAACCCATTGCTCAAGCAGCTGCATTCATGGGTCATTATGGAGGCTGAGCTCCAGACCGTGGCACGTGAGTTGGCCTCTAAGCTTAAGGCTGACAATCGGTCAAGGATAAGTTTTGCAGCTTCAGAAGGAAGTGCTCGTGAACAACAACTCCTGGAGGGCCAGTCAATACCAGGCAGTGCTTAATAATCTGACAGAAGGAAGCAGCCGGTGAACTGAGGAATCCTAGGCAATCGAGTGGAGGCAACATTTGTGCTTTAACTGCTTAGGGAGCTGGCTGTACTTAACTCCTTGATATCCTTAACTGCAATGTATTGCTCCATCGATGACCATATTGCAAGTTTGCACGACTAAACTTATCTCTCTAAAAGAATATTCTAAGTAATGCTTGAGAAAGAAGATTCCATCCCCCGCATGAAGACGAAGTGCTCACCGGGTGGCTGTCTCCCAGGAGCAATTATTATTATTATGTGGTCCAGTCTTCCTTCGTTTGCGCAAGACTCCTTCTCCTTTTTCACATTTAAATCCAGGTTTAGAAATCTCCTCTTTCTTCAGATAACTGTCATCATCCTGCTGATCAACCCTGACCTGATCTCAGTTCCCCTTTGTTCTTAAACCCAGACTTGATCTCAGTCCCCCGCCTTTGTACTTAGGGTTTCTTTACTTTTCTTACGTTTTATTTCTATTATGCATGTGGACGTGGCTCAAAGAACAATGTACTGGCGCTCGTAACGCCATACGTGTCATTTTAATCTTTCTCATCTTGCCAGTTTTTCACCTGAGTTCTAGGTCTTATATCATATAGCCACAGTTCCCTGTGTTTAGCTTTGACTTGCGAAGCCGACTGCATAGTTGGCGAAGTATCTTAGACACCTTGACATTCTGAAAGATTGGTGTGCTGCGAATTAGAGATGGACTGTAAAACCCAGTTAGAATCGCTCAAGAGTTGATGTTCACTTTCTCACTGACTTGTCGAAGAAGGCCTATGGTTGTGCAGTGTACTTCATCTGCAATGAGCAGAATCAACTGGTGCTCACAGAAACCAAGGTCAGTCCGACAAAAGCTCTCTAGTAGCGCGGTTGAAGTTGCAAGCAGCTTTCATTGGTGTCAAGTGGCTGAACTTTGTGCTGCATCCATCAAAGCTACACATGTCACCAACCCATGCTTGGATAGACTCACTGACTGCCCTGCAGGGGATCAAAGGATAACCGTGCTGCTGGAAACCTTCGTGGCAAATTAAGTCAGCCACATCCAGGAGATCAGCGGTGAGGTCGCTATCTCATGGCACCACTGCCCAGGAGTCGACAACCCAGCGGACTTGGCAAGTTATGGCTGCAACCGGGATGCTCTAACTTCTCCTTGTTGGAGATCTTGCATTGATTGGCTCATAGATGAGCACAACTGGCATGTAAGTGAGCTGGTGTTGGTACCCAATGTATTGGCTGAAGCGCAAGTGACAGTTTTTCGTAACCTGAGAGAGCTGCATCGATGGACACGACACTCCAAGTAGTCCTCTGTTCTAAATGTAACTGGCCATCTCATATGCATGTCCTAGAGATAGTATCAAGCCTCACTCTCCGAATTGAGCACATCCTGGTTTTAGCTGTTCAGAAGGAAGGAGTGCTTCCCGCAAGACGTTTCGAATTCTGCTCTCACGTGCACAAGCTGCAAACATGTCCACCAGAGTTTCATCTGTCGCAGGTCCAGCTATTTCTTGACGACAACTGTGGTATCCGAGCAGCACGCTGTCTTCATCTCATTAAATCCCTGTTTTTCTCTCTGAGCATCATTTGACAGCATTGATGCTTCAGAAAATTCATGGAATTCGTCTTCATCAAGTAGTTTAAGGCTGCTTGGCATTCGTTCGGGGAGATTCTTGGTTCCGTCGTGCTGCTGTCTTTTGTGCAGCCTCAAGAACAGATGTGTTGTCTGTCAGAGCCATGATGTGCTGCCTGCTACTGAAGTTGCATCACCATTGCCTGCTAATCGTGCAACCTTTGAGAAGCCTATCTGAGCTATTGGTGTGGATCATGCTTGTCTTTTGTTGATGAGGGGTGGAGTTGAGAGTTGGACTGCTTTGATTATTCTTTCTGTGTGCTGCCATTCATACCGTGCATCTTCAGCTTGTATCGAGTGTGTTGGCCAACGATTTTTTGCTGGTCTACTGGCGGTTTGTCACAAGACTTGGAATCCTTGCTTCAATGCGGTCAGACAACAGCAGTGGCTTTGCTGCTGCTTCACCTCTAATTAATGTGGACTGGAGGTTGAACTCACCGACAAGCCCTTAGCATGGTGGTTTTCTGAGTGGCCTGTGGGATCTGTCAAAGCACTGTTTAGTAGAATACTTGGAAATATCAGCTTTACTATGATGAGCTCAGGCCACACTCTTGACAAAGGTGGAGTTCATTGTTAATGAGCGACCACTCACCTGCATTGGTGGTGCAGACGACCTGCTATGACTTACTCTAAACATTCTGTCGGGAGCCTTCACACAGGAAGCCTCAGTTGTGCAGAAGAACAACTTCAGTTTTACTCGCCTCAACACTTCTCGAAGAATGTCCACCTCACACGACTTTGCTTTACCCACCATCAAAGTAACCAGAGTATCTTTTGAGTTAGAAAGCATATTACCAGCACAAGGGCCACAACCTGGCATCAAGGGATGTGTTTTTGATTGTAGAGGATGAAACAAGGTGCTCGGGGTGGAGGATGGCAGTCACCATCCAGCTGTTTTCTGGAAGAGATGGCGGCCGGTGTGGGGGCCGGCTGCACATCGGACATAACGAGTTACAGCGACCAGTACAAATGTCTGGTGCCTCTAGAAATCTCTGGCAACACCCTCTGTGGCACGCTTCAGATACCAGCACTGGCAACCTGGTCTTGCTGTAAATGGATCTCCAGGGTTGACTAGATGCACTGTTTGGGTCCTACAACCTCAGTGCGATGGAATTGACTGACATTCCCTTTTCTCTTTGCCTCTCTCTCTTCTTCCTTCTCTCTCAACAGTGAGCTTTGGTGGAGAGGATGCGCTGACCACTCTCCTCTGGACTAGCCAAATTGATACCAGGTTCTATATTTGTAGTTTCATATCAAAAATTCACTCCCGTTGTTGTACGCATGTCATTTTTCTTTTCCTGTTCAACACACCAGCCCCTTTCCATATCTTGTACAATAATTAGGTCTCAACCCCAGCTCATTTCCAAAAATAAAGAGCTATAAATTAATTCAGTTTTCTTCTCAATGCCATTTCTTCCTCTTCATTCTCGTTTCAAATTAGCCGATTGCGGCTCTCCTCCAATGGCAGCGAACGCTTCGATCACGGCACAAAATGGCACAATTGAAACGAGTCTGGTCACCTATCAGTGCAATGCCAACCACTACGTTGGAGGAGAGGTGCAGACTGTGACTAGCCGAGTGTTGCAGTGTACCTCGAACGGGTCCTGGAATGGCTCAGCTCCCATATGCAAAGGTGAATAGAATTTACCCCCAGTGTCGCCTGTTAGCTCCATAGTTTGAAACATTACATAGGCTGAAGAAAACTGTTGTTTTTCCGGAAGAAATGCAACCGTGAAACATAGTTTCCTTTCGTTTTCCCAAGGGGCACAGACTGGATTCGGAAGTGCGACAAAATCCGGTCTGCTTAAAATGTTTGAATTTGCTCTACGGTCCTCAGGAATGTGAAAAGAAAACTGTGTTTGACGATTCAAGTCTTTCCCGAGAATCTCAGTCTCACTTGATTGCTTCATTTCAAACTCCTAGGCTTCTCTTTCTCTCTGTCTTTCATCTGCCCCTTCTCAATCTTCACCAGTTTCTTCCAACTGAAACCATTACAATCTGTAGGCTCCTGCATGTAAACCACATCGTAGTGCATCACAGAGCCAAAGTTCGACTGTGTCATATGGAAAGACCAAGCTCTCTATGAAACCGACTTCTTTAAGCCGGTGGATTGGTGTGAGCAATTGACACCGGGATTTTCCCTCGGCTAGGTGTTGTTTCGTTGCAGGTTCGAATCCAGTCTATGTCCCTCGAGAGTGTCTGCTGGTGCTAAAAACAAGGAGGAAGGGGATGGAAATTGTCTTACTTAGGAGTCAAAAGCCATAGGATGCTTAACTTAATCCTTTATCCCTCTTTGTCAAATTGCTGCTGGCGTCAACTCCCAGTGCTTCTTTAATTCGCCTTGGCTTTACCCGCCTTGGGCACTAGGGCTCTCCTAATTGACTACCTGGCCAGTCAGAATTGTGCGGTCGGCTACTGCAGATGGATCAAGTCATCCGCACCTCGCATGAGCTTGACTCTGTCCCTGGCTTTTCGCTTAGGTTTTCTTTTCCTATTCTCTGTTTAGCGCTATTCAGCCTTTCATTTGTGCCAAACTGTCAGTCCTTTCACCCTTTTTGCACTAATGCTTACGTATGTATACCGGCCTGCCTTTGCGTTTTCCGGATTGAAAACCTGATGAAGACCAGGGCAATCCTGGTCAAAACGTCGCAGAAAAAAACTCGTGTGCTGGTGAAAAACAACGCAATTCACCCAGCAAGATGACTCGTCGTATAAAGCATGTTTGATTGCACAGGCCGTCTATGTCTTAGAAGAAGCTGGATGTGCGCATGTGCATGTACGTGTACGTGTATATTGTGATGTACTCGTGTGCTAGTAATTTCCTTTCTTGTCTGTCATATCCACCTCCCTTGTTTAACATTATGCCGTGGCAATGGACAACTGAAACGTCTGCCATACTGTCACATATACTTCATGCACGAACTCAGAACATCATTGTTTGGATTCACTTGAAGCTAATTGCATTAAGTCACTTTAAGGTCTCTGACTGGTGTCTTCTCAAGAACACAACACTGATGATGAGGATGGGATCCCTTGGCTCTAGTGAGACGTTTGATCCAGGCACTGGTGACTTGGCATTGTGTGGAGGCCGGCTGAACCAATACATTAGAGTGAAGGGTATCAAAGAGTCAAGGAAGGTCACGTCGATGTTAAGGGTGTTCAGCAGCATTATGTACCCACTGCTGGAGTAGATATCGCCTCCAGAAAAGTCAGGCTTGAAGAGTTACGAGGATCTCTGCAAGGCTCTGAGAGGAATATTACCTCAAAGTGCCTCTCACCATCACAGAAGGCTACCGTTTCCACAAAGCTGCAACAAGGTGATATGGTGGCACAGTACGTGGTGGAGCTACGCAGACTAGCTCATCATGGTGCCTTAGGTGGGCACTTGAATGACACCCCACAACTGTTTTGAATTGCAAGCCATCACAAGGCAAGCAGAGTGTTCACATTGCCAGGGAGGTGGAGGATGCACAGTTACACCAAAAATGGAGTCACATTAGAATGGCTGACTTTAAGGAGGCCGCTTATTGTTAAGTCTCATTGGCCTCCTGCTAATGCGTCGTTGACAAACCAACGTACTATCCAGAAACTGCTGATATAGGGCACCCTTGACCCCAACAACTTGAAGTCAAAAAGAATTGCTTAAGAGAAGGGTCAATGACCTTTTACCCTCATTGGTTGCATAAAACAGAGTTATATACCAAAGCATGAGAAAGAATATCGAAAAAAGAAGAGGTATCAACGTTTTGGCATATTACCCAATATCAAGGTAAAGAAATCGATCAGTACAGAAGCAAACTACAGTACCAAAAAGGTAAGGTGGGCGATTTGAGTATTAAAAGTACGGGCACCAGGGAAAGAGCAAAGTGCATTAGTGATTAGATTTCATTTTTCACAACCCTCTAGTAACCATTTTATTACATACTTTCCTCATACCCGTGCCTTTAACCCCCATCGCACTATCTGGCCTCAGTTTGCTCCTGCACTGACTGAATTCTTGCACCTCGATAATTCCATAGTATCTTATTGAGTCGTACAAGCTGACCAGTCCAAAGTTTTTCTCCAAGACGTTTCGGCAACCTTGCGCTTGCCTTCCTCAGTTGACAATAAATTCAGAGTACAGAAGACCCAGTGCTTTAACCCTTT
>JAOWAR010206502.1:0-14950 GCA_028571005.1 Clathrina lutea | reverse complement strand
CACACACACACACACACACACACACACACACACACACGCACACACACACACACACACACACACACACACACACACACGCGCGCGCGCGCGCGGACAAACACACACACACACACACACACACACACACACACACAGAGCGTAGTGCAATGGAGCTGATGGGAGCGTCTTTGAGTGTTTGTTCGAACTGACGTGAGGCGTACCTGCCTCTTGTGGTGCAACTGGAAGCACACTGGATGCGTAATCCAGAGGTTGAAGGTTCGAATCCCGTCGAGAGAAACTGGCACTTTTTTTCGCTCAGGCTGTCAGCTCTAACTTTCGTCTCGTAATAAAACACACACACACACACACACACGCATACACAAACACTGGTTGATTCATCCAAGAGATAGTCAGACTATGGATTGTTCTGTACACTGCAAAATAGAAGTTCCATGAATTGCCAGCAGACGGCTTATTTCATTAGCTGAGGTGCCGTCACATTGATACAACAAAATATCCTACATAAAACCTAGAGATTTTTATGTCCGTCTGCGGGACATATTTCAAGACCGGATAGGACACTAGGGATGACAATAGGTCTTAGGGTCGTACCGATTGTGTTTTGTGATGTGTGTGTGCGCGCACGCGCGGGGAAAGGGGGGAGTGGGTCAGAGATACAAAGAATCCGCAGACGGATTCAAACGCAGTATGACATTGTATAGAAATAGAAGCTGGATTCATGAGATATGAGCTACTAACCTGGGACCATCAGTAGATATGGGCTAATAACCTGGGAACGTGGGACTATCAACAGATATATGGGCTACTAACCCAAACACCATCAGTAATGGGCCAATAATCAGAATAGCCAGGGACCACTGATCAGAAGATATGGGCTACTAACCTGGGACCATCCTGAGTAAATATGGGATAATAACCGGGATCATCAGTAGGTATGGGCCAATAGCCCGGGGATCTGAAGTGCACGAGGAGTGGTAGGGCCATCATTGAGACGGCTATAGCTAGCTGTTCCACAATTTGCAAGCTGCAGTACGGTGTAGGCTGCAAACAAAAGGCTCTTCCTCAACTTACGATAATGTATGGTCAAAATTGTTTGGACAGTCAAGTACCTATATAGACTCGTTTGTTAAAAGCCATAGTGAGCACTTCACACTGTGGCTTTTGGTTGTTTATACATTTACCTACGCACACATGAAATCACGGTCATTTCGTCTCTGTTTTAGTGCAACTTCATAATCACATTGTAGTGTGCATCATGAATAGCCTGCGTTATTTATCCAAAACATTGGGGATTCCCCATGTATGGGCTGAGGCCAAGCATGCCCATTGAGCCTAAGGGGCAATGAGCTGCAGTTGACTTTCCTAACTTTCTTCCATCTTCCTTCCCTGTCCATCAGGTGCAGTTTGCGCATGGCATTGCTTTGTCAAAGCCTTAATTATAAACTATAACAAGTTATTGAATCCTCATGGAGAGGGCATGTCAAGTGACTATTGTACCACTGCACATGGAGCCATCGATATGATTGTACTGTGCATTGTGAACCAGCAGTGGGACTTTCATCCCTGAGTGCCACTCAATGAGCCCTTTAGCTGTATGCATACAGGCCAGTGTATGATAGGTGGGGTGTGTTGACCATCTTTTTCGGCTTGTGCTAAGTGTTGTGAGTTTTCCACCAAAGTATACCTGGCAGCCAAGGCCACTGGGTACCAGCGCTTGCATCCCAATGTAACCTGCACACTCATTCAATGTAACTTGCATACTCATTTCATACTCATTCTCTTCCCAGTGTTCTGCTTCTGACCCAGGATACACTGGCTGAGCCTGACGATTGAGCTGACCAAGTAGTCCCTTGCTTGCAATGGTGCCGCCTCCTTCACAGCCATGTCTGCTAGTCCGGAGCCTTCTTTCTGGAGTAACTGCCTACTTCCTGGCGTGACCAAGCCAAGCCTAGCCAAACCCCCAGGCGACTTTCTTCCCCATATGCGTCTGAAAAAGTCTCTTGTTGATTCCACCTTGAAATTTGATATTCCGAGCTTCTGGCTTTGTTTCAAGCTTATCCCTTTCCCCGGCTTGAACTTTGCCCGGCGAGCTCCCCAATATGGATGGGACAAAAATATCAATGGGCGTGTCTTGAAAAGTCCTCCCTGCCTTGTACAGGCTATCGGGCTTGAACACCTTGTTCAAGCAAACTTCGTATCGATCCATCGGCAGTGCTGGCGCTGTGATTACTTTAACCGTTGTCCCTTTCATGCAAAGATTGCCACTCAGAAACACGGTTTGAATGGAAGGCTACGGAATACAAAGGAAACATGATCTGTCCTGTCCTTTCAACTAGCAGCGCGCTTTTCAACGTTTTGGAGACAGACATGGACGGGTGCTGAAGTTGGCTCGTAGATCCATTAATCTACTACAGTCGCTACCGTTGTGGTCATGTGCGATTAGTTCTGTCATTCAACCGTGCACGTGTCCCAATTCAAACCGCTCTGACGCTGACAGTGCTGGCCAGATACATCCAATGATGTCGAAGCTCGGGCCAGTGTCCGAAGTCAACAACTCCGGTGACCACTTTTGCATGACGATTGGCAAATGCTAGCTGCAAGATGAGAAGGGAAAAAAAGCGTCTTTCCCAAACATGAATGTTGAGCCAAGGCACGTGCACGCCGTTTGTGTTGTAATGGATTGCGAAAGTAACCAAATGACATGTATAAGACTTGGGCTACCGACGATCAGTGTACACTTGGTCAACAGGTGACGAGCGTGCTCGACGAGCAGAAGGGGTTTAAGACAGAGCTGATTGTTTTTTTTGTCTATGTGAGAAAAAAGCCGCCCAGGCTTCCAGCGAGATCTGTTTCTGAGAATACGGAATTAGCTTTGAGACTGTCAATTGCGAATGATTGTTTATTCCCTTGCAAGAGACCACCCGCTCTGGCACTTGAAACGGGCAACGGGCTCGTCTTGGGGGGCGACACACGCCACGAAGTGGCCAAAGCGGGACACTTCAAAGATGTGTAATGAGGTGAAAAATTGAACTTTAGTGGAATGAAGCAACTTGTCCGGGATGTCCACGGCTGTGGCCCACGATAGCAAACTGTCGACGATACAGCGAAATGCCAGCCTTGAAGTCGTCGTGAAAACGCCTATATTCTCCTGCAAGTGCTTTCGTTGTCGGTGCGGCCTTGGCAAAGGGAAATGGCCTCTTTTGTCCAACTATCGGCGCCGTCCACAGCAGCGACCTTCTGTTTCTTTCTATTGCTTCGTATTCAATTAAAGACCGTAGCAGTGAGTTGGCAAGATAGTCCACTTCGGCCGTCCGTGTGCGGACCACGTTTCGTAGCCCGGCTACCGAGTGCGACTATCTTAGATCCAACACGTAGTGGTCATCTTACAACAGGCCCAATGTTTCTCTTCTTGTTCTGTGTATGGTTTTGCGGCTACAGCTGGCCTCAGGCGTCCCACACGGGGAAAGAACCGTGACAGAAGCCATTTTGATTCAATGTCACAGATCAGTGCGCATCGTGCCAGTGACCAAATTCTTTCTATTCGCACAGCAGCCTGCATGGTGTGTATCGCTCTCCATTTGCTTTGAGCCTCATAAGCCTCAGTTGCTTCGTTTTCGTCTCTCCGGCCATCTCCTATTCCCAAGTTTTCAAACGAGAAGTTCACGCAAATGCCAGATTTGGTCTGGCTTTTCGAAATGGATACTTCTTTTGCCGCGAAGCTTCAACCACTCGTGGCAAAATACACTGCGCGCAAATCCGAGGAATGCGGAGTCGTTAAGGAGAGTTTCTTCCGCCCGGCGTAAGCTCCCAATGTGCATTATCACGTTTTTCAACCGGAGAAAAGCGGCCAGGGTGATCATGATCATTGTCGGTGCGCGTTCAATATTCAGGTCAGTTCACATGAGAACAATTGAGGCTTGCAGAACGAACGAGCCTGGTTCACATCGACATTGTTCCCCTCAGAGTTGAAGGCGCCGTGGGGTCCAAGAAGGCTTACAAATATAATCTCCAGTGCAAGGCAGTGGGCAACACTCTAGATCGATCAGACCTGACAAAGACTTCCACTCGACATGGGCTTGTCATCTCCGCCTGCCAAGGAGAGCGGAGATGGACCCCAGCAACCGGGAGATTGCTAATCGCCCGGAAGCAAGTGCTCGCGTCAACAGCCTTAATCGATGAACGAAAATTCGGAATGTCCTCGATACATAAACGGGGCCACAAACCCTGAGGAATTGAGCACGTCCGCAGGAAGGTGAAAAGCGCTGTCTAAATTCGGGGGTACTTGGCTTGGTGAATACGAACAAGGGAATACCGCCCGCTCTGTTTGCCCTCATTTGAGTAAGCTGTGGTCGCGTTTCGCTGCCAATCAAGAACCACGCACTTCCTCTGGCAGCTTTGTCCGAAAAGGAAAAATAAAGGTTTCCTCTCGCATTTGCCCTGGCCACAACGTCGTCAGCAAAGGCTGACAAGAACTCTGTGGCTTCGAATCTCAGACGGTTGCTCTTTGGGTCGATTTGCACAGCTGTGCTTTCTCAGTACAGCACACTAACGACAGAAAGCTAGGGTTTCTCACAAGTCCAGGTCATCATCGATGTGTACCTTTTAGAATAGTCGGTGTCACTGATGCAGAACTACTGCATGGTTTCAAGGGGCCTTTTCCGTGTTGCGATCGCCTGTGGGTCACGCGAATCGCATGGTAAACTGAATTGAGTCCGGAATTGGGAAACCACAAGATCGCAAATTGAGGGGACGCGTTCGGTGCAAAGGATACCTTTTGCGGCCTGTTTTTGCCCGGGAAAAGCGTGGTCACTGCTGGGTGATTTAGGTGATATGCACGCCAGCCGGCGCAGCGCTGAAATCGGAGGCTTCGTGACTCGTCCACACACGTAGCATACGGCCCGTCACAAATAGAAATTCTCCTTCTTTTTAATTTCATGGTCTGTTGGCTACCACTTTAATGATGAAAACGCGCTACTGAGCCCTCTTCGAATAAATCGTGACACATTAACCTTGAAAGTATTTTAGCGGCGCATCAAACGACGGATTGAGCGGAATTCCTTCAGTTGGAGAAGGAGAAAGCGCCAGTCCACGTGTTCGTCTGGTCACTGAGCGCTTCGACATTCTTGCTGGCGCCAGTGAGTTGCACTGTGCAAAGGAGAGAAAGTGCCGACGGAGGCGAAGAACTGGTCTGCACGTCTGAGGTAGGCTCAGGGCTCCTCGCGGTCTCGTCGTTTGCGAGTTCCTTTGTCAAACTTGAATCCAAGTATAGATCTGACTGCAGGCTATCGGGGGACCACCGCTTTCTTGGCGGATGTCGTTCAAACGCCGAAAGCGGCAATCACAGGGCCTGCGACCTCCACTTCGCCGGGCTTTGCATCGCGCGCGTCGATTCATTCACCGGCGCCACGCTGTGCGCGTTCAACGTCGCGCGCTAGCTGTGGCTCGAACTGTGACCGTCGCCAAGTTTCCACGGTCGACTTTCCCCCGGCCCCGTCGACTTCATGCTGCAGTCTGACGTTCTTCCGTGTACAAACACGTGTACTAAGCTTCGCGATCACGAGGAAGACTCGATCTTTGTTAGTGAATGGTGTTTGTTGTAGATACCCTCAAGCCGGATATGCACCTGTTCATCTCAATAATGGACCTTGGCTCAAAAAGGAGGCAAATCTTTATTATTCGCATCAGCGAATTTTACCCGAGAACGAAGAGAAACAAATCGAGGGAAACACTGATGAGCCTTTGAATAGAGAGAACAGAAAGAGCATGGGAGAGGGTTTCCTTCGACATCAGTCAGAGTCGCTCCGGCCCGTTCTTCTTGCCATCGAACCTTTCTCTTCGCCTGCTTGAATTTTACTTCTACCGACGAATTTGAAAGAAATGAACTCGGTGCGTCGCCTTGGTTGCCCAGTCAGTAAGTTTTACGTCACGCCTCTTCCCCGTCATCTTCAAGACAGAAATATCAAAGGCAGATTTCTTTTCTAAACTAAGTTCATTTCCCGGTCACCTGCCAAAACTCGTTTTCATACGCCGGCTTTCATCGACAGTGTCGGAGAGAATGTGCTCTAGTCTAAAGCTTGTCTGCTCTGTCGGGGGCGTGAGAAACAACATGACGCAGTTTTCTGGCGCCGACGACCGTCTCGGGCCATCCGAGTGACCGTTCACGGTGATTTTCGTGTCAGTCGTTTTGGTGAGCCATCAGTGTCAACTTGCAAGCAACCAGCTTGCATAGCAGTGCTGAGTGACGACGGTTACGGCAGTTGCCGGCTGAGCGGATCACACAATGCACTTGAAACCGAAAGATACTTGGATGAAACCGGAACACCTTTCAACCCCTCCTCTCCCACCTCAACTTTCCTCCTTCTCCGTGTCTGTGGACCCCGACTCAGGACTCCGTGTCTGTGGAGCCCGATCATAAGGAATATCTACGTCTAAACGAAATAAACCCTCTCACTGGGAGCGAGCAGGAGACACGATACACCTTGCTGCCGCATCATTACAAACCTGCGGCGGCTTGCTTGGAAGACGATCTCGCGTTCAAATTACGTTGGGATGGGGAGGGATTTTCTCCATGCGGTGTGGTGGGCACTGGGAAAGTTCAGCAGCTGAGACCCGCTGGGGTCTGGTTTGCGTCAGCACGTCAATGGTACAAGGTTTGACAACAACCCCCCACGACGCTCAGCGTAACTGAACCATAGATAGAGCCACGCAAGGAATAATTGGCATTGTTATATTGAAGAGAAAGCTCTATTCGTAAGTAAAGTTGCCACATTGAACAGCTCGAAGAAAACCGAGACTCGTTGTTGAAATGAAATACGACAAGCTTTTGAAAATAGGTGTCGGCAATTGCAAGGCCGTTTTGGTTGGCGCCTTTAGGCTCTGGTTTGGCTGGTCTAGTCAGTACAGGAGAATGCAGAAGGAAAGAAGAACCAATAATATCCACATCGTCGGATAAACTCTGTACAAATAATGGGTTGGATTGGGGAAATACAGCTGCAATATTTTCATCTCTTTACAAAGAAAAGGAGACAGGGTCATTTCCGAGAATTGTTTTGAAACTGTTCTTCGTAGTTTTCTTATCTCATAGGTCAGCTTTCTCTCTCTCTCTCTCTCTCGCTTCGTCTGTAGTCTCGCCCTCTCGAACGAAGCTGTTGCTCAATGCCTCTTTCGCTTCTCGTGCGTCTTCATGTGCTTCGAAAGGTGGTCGGAGCGCATGAACCGTTTCGCACAGGCTCCGCAGGCAAAGCGCTTCTCTCCGGTGTGCGTACGAGAGTGGCGCTGCAGCTCGTCGGAGCGGGTAAAGCGCTTGCCGCAGAACGGCCAGGTACAGGCGAACGGACGCTCGCCGGTGTGCCAGCGCAGATGGGCACGCAGGTGCGAAGTCTTGCCGTAGAGTTTCTGGCAGAGGTGGCAGATGTGGATGCGCTTGGAACCCTTCTCCACTTTGATTGGCCGTCCCTGGCTGTCGCGGCAGTTCGGGCAAGTGCAGGCAATGCGACGCATGCGCTTTCTTTTGAGAGGCAGCGCGTGGCGGTGTGGGTGACCATGGTGGTGTGCTACGGCGTGCTGATGACCATGACTCCACTGCCCGTGCGAATGAGGGTGATGTTCAACCACCGTGTAGCCCGGAAAGGCCAGCGACGTCTGGTCCGGAACGGTGGTCACAGGTTGGGAAACGACTGACACTGGGCTGGCGAAGGAGGTCAGGTGAGATGTGTCAAGTCCGGAGAGAGACTGTGTTTGCGTGTGAGTCGCCCAGTGCGGCTCGGCCGAGATGCGAGGGCTGCTGCTGTCACACGCGATGACGTTGTGGGGCTCGCTCTTCGCCGCTACGACAGACGGCGAGCTACTCGAGAAGAACTTGCCGTTCATGGAAGCCGGCGAATAGAAGGCCGAGTCGTAGTCTACGACCGAAGGAGCCACGGGAAAAGTCCGCGGCACGGCATGGTCGTGACTGTCCGGGGTCATGAGGACACTGCCGCTCAGGTCGCTGTACTCTCCGGACGACTGGCGTTCGCCACCGGTCAGCGAAGGAACACGGCTTGGCGGCGTGGCGCGCTCCGAGGTGAAGCCATTGAAAGGAGCAGCACGCAGCCGGGAGAAGCTCTGGGACAAAGCCGGTTGTGCCAAGGCGCCGCCAAGGCCAGGCAAGCAAGATGACGTGACGGAGTAATCGCGAGGAGAGGCGCGATCGAGCGCAGTTGTCGCGAGCATAGCGAGCTGCGGAGTGGTGCTCAGGCAGTCCTGGAAAATCAGAGAAGGGAGAAAAGAGGAGACGATGAGGCTCGGGGTCGTTGGGTGGGCGTGAGTTGCCAATGATCGCTTTTCAGGGGACACGATCAAGAACATTTTAGATCGAGGGGAAGTCGTCGCGAATCACAAAAAGACTTCCCTCGAATCAAAACCATTTACTTCGCCCGGCCTTCTAAACTTTTTTTCCTGGGCGGGAGAAGGAGGGGAAAGGGCGCACACGAGTAGAAAATCACTTACCAAGGATTGACCACTCAGGTAGCGCGGTGCGTAGTCGAGCATCTTTCACGCTCCGGAGAAAGTCGAACAAAACCGAACTGGAAGCAAAACAGCAGAGGGGGGCCACGCGGCGAGGATGACTAATCTCTCACGTGAAGAACTTCAGCGGTCACTGGTCCGTTGGTCTTCCAAACCCGTCCTCTTATAGTCCTGCAAAGGGGCAACCGGCACGGGCTAAGCCGCGCTCTGCTTCGACAGCTGTGCAGATCGACAAATCGATCCCGCTACCGTGGCCGTAGCGTGGCCCGATAGTCCACGCGCGCCGCGCGGTCCGATGTCGTGCGGTACTCGCAGGTGGGGACTAGAACTATGTAGGTAGCGTTTTTCCACTTTCCCACCTGGGTTAGATCGTATTTGTTTATAAGCCTTTGCGGTTTGGCTCCTCGGGCGACGGGCCGACAAGTTCACGCGGCGCAGCGCTCGGTCAACGATCCCCCGGCTAGAGCTTGCGATCTCAGCCTTCGGCTGGAAAACCGCCCACGAGCACACGAGACTGCTTCGATCACTCGCTGGCGCCGCCCAAGCTCAGATCGACGCGATAGAAATCTGAGGCGCTCTCCGCTCGAAGGAAAATGCTTTCGTGCTTTCATGTATGGCCAACAATGGTGCACTGAAGCGAAGGTGAGAGAAATAGGTTGCGGAGACGATCGGGAAGAAAGGGACGTCGACAGAGGCTTGCTATTTTTGTTATTCTTCTCAGTCGTCTCCAAAACATGTGCTTAGATGGATGCGTGGAGAGTTGATTATTTTCCCTGCGGAGATCCACACTGGCTCGCCATAGCGACTGGAATTCCGGTGGTGACCAGAGGCACGCGACGCTCGTCCATACGCGTACATGTGGCGCTCTCTGTCCAAATTCAAAGTCAGCTCGATCTGACAGCATGTCACCACAACCACCACAGGCCCACCGCATAGATCGGATCGAGCACAGACACAAAGCCCAACTCCGAGCATTCCTGTGCATAGCCTGGCTGGGAGCGGAGGACCGGCTGTGATGACACGCTCCTGTGGTTTTAGGCTTGTGGCTGGTGTTTGCCAGCCACGATGCGCCCGCGCCATTCTTCCAAGTGGATATTTTCCTTTGCACAACTCACTGCTGTACCAGGGCAACGCTGATCGTACCCGTGAGAGACCCCATGACCAGCCTGACCGCTTTAACCGAACATCAAACCCAAAGTTTGCAGATAAACCGAGGAAAGCTGAAAACATTTGAGCGGCAGGGTCGTGCACCGATTTGATTTAGAAACGGTTTACTAGTCCGGCAGTGATTGAACCCTGGCTTGTAAACTGTGATAAGTTTTTTTTTTCCAAAACAGTTCAAGAATGTTTTTGGGTCGAAGCAAAAGCAGAAGGCTGCTCATCCTCGAACTCGCAGCTGTGCGAGGTGTGAACGCACGTCTATTGCGGCCAGAAGACATTTCCTCGCCATAGAATGGAGAAGGAATGCTTGTTGTCAGATCGATATGTCACGTTTTCAGGGATCTTCAAACAGTCAAGTTTAACTCGCCACAATCATTGTTCACCATGGTTCTCAGTTAGATATAAGGCATGGCGTGTGCATGCATCACTGCTGCTCTTTGGAAAAGTGTTTGTTCACGGACATCAAAAGACCGAATTTGCGGATCTGTCGTCCGCTGTCAAAGAGCGAAATGGTACCCGCTGGGCATGGGCGTAGGGCGACTGGGAGGGGAAAGAAAGACGTCATGGCTGCTAGTCGTCTCACCAAGCTTTCTCACGGACAGGACCTTTACGTGGTGCCCACGTCTTCAGAAATTCTCGGCGATGATTAGCAAAGGGCCAAGCCGCTAGCGAGATCCACGCGTCTGACCACAGGCCTTTGAGAAGGAATGGCGGCAGTGGATTACTGAAAGACAAACTTTCTGACCGCTGTCGACCATTGTCAACTCGCGCCTAACGCGACGCTGAGCCGATATCGTCAAATCAACAAATAATGCGCATACTTCACAGCGGAGTTGAATCATTTTGAATGGAGACAAACCCGCCAAAGGCAACGCTCCTCCAGATATCTGCGTTTATTTCCCATTGGTGAGAGTCCGCCGTTAATTCGGGGCACATGACGGACGGCTGGCCACAGCAATCGTTTGACTTATCGATGATGGACATGAAAGCTTTCGGAGTAAATTAGCCTCGTCATTTCCGCTCAAGTACACATTTTAGTGAACCGACCGAGGAATCTGCTCAATGGATGGAACACACATCAGAGCTTGTTCCAGTTTCATCCTCTGCAGGTAGCCAGGACCAAGCTCTAGTCTCAAGTAAAGGATATATAAACACAGCTAAGTCGGAAAGCTGAACAAACCATTCCGGGTTGAGATGTTGGAGCTGAGCACCTTCTGGCCTTAGTTTAGTTTGACCGTGACCGGTTTAGTTGACCGGTGATCAGTGGCAGGCCTGTAAACGGATCAGACTCGTGTTGAGATTCTTGGCCTGCAGACGAGAGGGTCGTGTGGCCCGAAGGGATGAGAGGAGATGGTATCTCCTGTGATCTCACGCCCAGCTGGACCAAGGCCATGTCAGGCCAAGCGTCAGCCCTGGACTGAAAGCACGCACCTCATAATTATGTACATGCGTACAATGCTAAGCCCTTTGAGGGGAAATTTTGTCTACCGAAACGTTTTTGTAAGCCAATAATGCAAGCCTAAATGTCTAGGTACACGCCCGGGAGCGAGGCCCCCAAGGCTCAAGCAGTCCAAGATTCGGAGATATTCGACCACCCGGCCAGGCGTTCCGCATATCCCCACCAATTTAAAGACAGAGCTGCTGTCACGTGATGACAGCTGGACCTGCACGAGCATATTTCACCCAATGCAAGTCCTTCCACTTAGCATCGGGCTAGAGTTTGTCCAATGTTTCTCTCTCTCTTCATTCTGTACGCAACATCTCGTGGCAGCTGAAACTGGTCGCTCAAGAGAGCCCTTTCAGACCTGCAGCGGTCGAAGAAGCTTCCGACTCCGAACAAGCACTTTCTGAAAAAAGATTGCAGGCTTTCGGCGACAATTCTAGTGCCACTTAAAACAGCCGGTAAAATTGTTCCACATTTGGCTCGGGCTTATGGCCAATGGTACCGACACACCTTTGGATCAATCGGCTCTTTAGCTTATCCCTGTGCCACGCGTCTAGATAGTCATTGCTGGCTTTGCCATTGCTTTCTCTGGCTCGCAAGCGTCTGCTTTGCTCGTCCAGGAAGCCCATCCGGAAGTGCAGCTGCCCGCGCGGCCAGATTTGTGCAACATCGGCGTATCTCTTTTCCCGCGCTTCAAGTTGCAATTGCAAATCGATCGGGTGAAAAATCCTCGTCAGGCAGATGATGGCAGTCTAGAACTGAGTTCGTCAGACAGACGCGCGCCTGCTGTGGACGCTGTCAGTGTAAGATTTGCGGTGGATTGAAGACATATCGATCCGTGCGTAAACGACACAGGTGTATGTAAAGCATTGTACATGTAAGCAACAAGTGCATGTACCTGCCATACGTGAACGCATGTTCATTCCCGCAGTTGTGTTACCAGTACTGCCGAAAGCTGTGGTAAGCTGTGGTGTGGCGAAATTAACTGGAGTATGCGCCTTGTGAGTTGTGTCAGCATGTCCGGCACAAGACCCATATGAGTGATCACACTGCACTGATGCAGTAGGTTAGGGTTTCTGAGGTCTGTTACCGGTGTGTTCACCCCATCTAGATATCGATGTACCTTTTGCCTCCGATAAGAAACTTGTATACCATGGTATCCTGTGGTTCGATTGTGGTTGCTGCGCTTGTAGCCCTGATGATGATACTTGCGTAACTAGTATTGGCTAGCCAGCGGTCCTCTCTGAACTGGCCCAGGCCAATCTATTCGAAGAACGGCAAACGCAGAGGACCACGGGAAGCTGTTCATCGCTCAGTTCGACAGGCAGCGGCAGTGTGAACAGCTGGTCCGAAGCCATGTGTACGACCAGACTGACAAGACCCGCTATATCCACGACTAGAAATAGGGGGCTCTCCTAAATAGGAAAAACTACGCACTGCGCTATAAAGAATCGCATTGCAGACACGACGAGTCAGCAACCGTTTCACCGATCAGCTTTGCTCACTCAACGGCCCACTCTGTCACCACGTTCGGAGTGCTGAAGAGAACGATGCAGTCTGAAATGGACAGTGCATGACGCACCACAAAATCGCCCTTCGCGGGAATGCGTGCTTCCGAAAAGACCTGTCTCCACTAGGCCACTGAGCACAGTGTATCAAAACACTGCGCTGGCTGGAAAATACTAAGCAAGGACGGCATTTCCTAATGCCGGTGCACCCGGTGGCGCGGAAAGAGCGCAACCGCTCGCTAGATCTACGGCTACGGGGTCTTGCTTCCGCAGTCATTGCACCGCCAGGACATACGACTCTGGTATCGCTTGCCTATAGGATGTCATGATCGCGAGGACTCTTTAGCCAGAAGCTTTTCCGAGTGTCTCCTGACGTTGATCTCGAGTTTCGACTGAGAGTAACTTTAGAGACTACGCCTAACCTGAGCCTTACAGGAGAAATGGACACTAGAGCTCAGTGCAGTGCGAAAACGTCGACAGGCTGCGGTTGAAAGCGCCGTCTTCTTCCTTGTCAGAAACCTGCTGCGCCTTTGTTAATTTGCTTTGTCCCCTCATTTTCTCCCACCCGAGCTCACGCCAACAGCTCCCTCACAGCTCTCCCTACCGAGCTCACGCCAACAGCTCCATGCTCTTTTGTTACCATACACCGGGCCCCACTCAGGCCTAACATCTTCCCGACTTGTCAAGTTGGCTTGATGGCGCTAGACTGTCAAGCTCTGACGTACAGGACATAGATCGCCATCTGATCGCTGTCCGTTGACGGTTCGATCAGACTCGATCCCTCAAACCTGCATACTCCTGGCTTAACATGTTTAAATCGCAAATGAAACCCGTGCGTGCCCTCTGCTCAGCTTGAACTCTTCCTGTCCCTGGCCCAGTTTGTGACCTGCGTAGTGATCCAGAACCATTGGAATGCTGCGCATGTTCTACCTGCCACCAGGAGCTAGCGAAGAAGATGAAACAGCTCGAAACAAGAGAGGTTCGCCCAAAACAACGTGCCTGCCTGCAGCTGTCTGTTGATTCCATCCCGGCAAGGGAACTATCCCGGCAGGGTCTCGCTGGGATGCTGGTTGTGAATGGAGGAGAAAAAAACAGCTCAATGAATGAGAGTCGTATGGTCAGAAACACACCGCGGGCTACTGCATGCGCACCCGGTACCCGTGTTGTGACACACCACCAGAACGGTCAGACCAAACTATGGAGTGTCGAGTTTCACCATCTTCGAGTGATGGGCCTATTAGCTCTAGCGCTCTGCGCGTGTCCCACGGTGTACAAATACCTTCAGGCCAGTCAAACGTATACGCACGTGGTGTTATCTTACGCCAAATGGTCCGCCCATGCTGGGCGTGTGGACTAAAGAACGCATGCGCGTGGGTGTAAAGTGTGCTGATCTCCGGTATACTGCAGTCCATGGTAGTCGCCTCGGCAGGTTGCTCAACGTGCTCAATGCGCGATCGACCAAAAAACGTACATGACCGACCGGATCGCCGATGACGTGTGATACCTGTACTGTACATGTACGTGTATGCACTTGCGTCCATGTCCGGGGAATGTCAACGTTGGTGAGGGCCGTTTTACTGAGAAATCGCGTGCATGTCAGCAGTAACCAGGCATCGTCAATGGCATCGTCGCTTATCAAGCGCGCACATACCTCGGGAATTCCAGGTGCTGAGTAAGCCTTTGTCGCAAACGAGGTTCATCAGAACGTGTAAGCCTCGCGGCAACACAATGCGTTTCCTGTCTGCTGAGTTGACGCTAGGACTTTGTTTGTGTTGTTTGACGATTGATGAGAATGATAGAAGACTGATTCGGGTAAAATCCCTGACTGGTTGGAAAACAGTGATCTCAGGATTCTGCTAACCATGCTAACGTCATGTCGCAATCTTAGCAGTACATGTATGAAATTCAATGATCATTCCGCAAACGATGCATCAAATCAATTTAAGACAATATCAAGTGACGGTCAATTTTATGTCACCCGTGCACGTAGACCTACGCGCATACAACGTGGCGTGAGCTAACTATAAACTGCAATTTTTATCAGCATGTTTGCACCCTGACCGAGCGGTGCGCATGCGAAGCCTGAGCTCGCGTCGATTTCAGGGAGTTCACAAACGACAGGTAGTTAGCCTTACTGGCAGACATTGTGGTCCCTTTGAGCCTTTCATTCCGCGAGCGGAATCATCCTACATCGATCGGCACGCAACGTTGAGTCTGAGATTAATTCACTTGTCTTTATCTCTCTCTCTCTCTCTCTTTTCTCTCTCTCTCTCTCTCTCTCTTCTCTCTCTCTCCCTCCCTCCCCCTCTCTCTCTCTCTCTCTCTCTCTCTC
>JAOWAR010206391.1:0-14954 GCA_028571005.1 Clathrina lutea | reverse complement strand
TCTCCCCCTCCCTCCCTCCCTCCCTCTCTCTCTCTCTCTCTCTCTCTCTCTCTCTCTCCCCCCTCTCTCCTGCTCTTCCCCTCTTCCCCTCCCTCCTCTCTACCTAATGTCATAACCATTGGTATGAAGTAAGAGAAAAAGAGAGAGAAAGTAAAATGAAACATCTCACCAAAGTCTTCTTACCAATCCTATGGCGATGGTCAGGCACACCAGCTAGATTTGGAACACCGCGAGCATTGCAGTAGGCGTGACAAACAGTCGCGCACAACAAATGGCCTGAAACAATGGAAACAGACTACTCGGAACCCACAAAGACGTTGAGCATCCTAAGATCTAATAAAGGCAAACACGTTGAAACTCCTAATTGGTTGGTTTCAGGCATGCATGTCGGCAAAGTACATCAAACTGAGTCAAGAAGCACACCAGCCAGTGGAAATATGAACAAATGCAAATTAAGCAGAAAAAAATATGCAAATACAAAAACGTAAGTACACTCAAACGCTCCTTATCTGGACTCCTTAAGGTCTAGCCACTCCTGTCTATCAGCCACATTAAATTAAAGTCAGAACTGTACAATGTATGCTGGTATGGGCAAGCCAACTCCAGCTACACTATAACAGATAATTACTTTTGAAAAGCAAAGGAGATCTAGAATTACATACAATTTGGAATTATGGGCAACCCAGTCCCACGGTGCCCAGACGAGGGTTTGAGTGTATGTACAAAAATATGATACTAACAAATAAAAACCCTTCGCACCATCTAGAACCAATTGTTCTTTATTCCTTCCTGTGATCTTTCTCTCTTTCTCTCTCTCTCTTTCTTTTCTCTCTCTCTCTCTCTCTCTCTCTCTCTTGACAAAAGAAAGGAAATAAGAATAAAACCAGACGTCCTTTGACAATTTTCTGTCCACACAGGAAAATATATTTATCAAGGCAGCCTTATATGGGACTTGAGAGTTGCTATAACTCATGCTTCCTGACAAAATCAACCAGTGTTTCAAATGTGCGCCAAAAAAATCCTACATTGCTACTTTCACAAGTCTTGCTCCTAATGCTGTCTAGGAGAGTGACAGCCTATGGAAAGTGACCAGCACCCCACTATAAGCAAACTCGTGAAACCTGCCAAAAATCTTCTCCATCCATGCCCTCGCCTTACCTGTGCGAAGGAAGAGGAAGGCTGAATACGCCCCGAACAGAGTGGTGTAAAGTACTCGAAATGCTGCAGCACAGGCAAGAGAGAAACACACACAAGTCAAGAGAACGGAAAACTTGGTTTGCTTCTATCATTGTGTGCAATGAAGTTTGTGCGCAGGACCAGCCCAATATCACTCTTCAACAACGTGGAGCCAGGCGGTCTTAAACCCGACCAATCAAAAGGTCTTCTCTCCAACTGACGGTGTCACTGAATGCCAAAACATCTTGAAGTACATCAGTTCAAACTTCATCATTTGAAATTTTTCCATTTTCGGGACTTTTAAATCTCTTCGTTCTTCAAAGAAGGTTGAAAGACTTTTTAGATCTCACTCTCATGATCAATTCAAACAAAGTTAAGAACAGTAGTTCTTAAGACGTGAAGGGAGGAATGAAGTCAGTTCATCGATGAACTGATGATGGCGTTGATGCTGAAACGTCTTCTCATTTAACACCATCCTCTTCATTCCTCACTCCGTGTCCTCTACTGTTCTTAACCTTGTTTGAATCTTCGTCCTTCAATAACAAAAATAGAATAAACAAAAGAGGACCAAGCGTCGACAAGATAAGCCAGTTTTTTCTCTCCTATTGGACCTTCCATACAGATTACAACGTACTACTATCTTCCCAAATGCTTTGGTCAGAAGAGCAATGGCAAGACTACACAAGGAAGGGGGTACGATTAAAATCTATACTCAAAACTGTGCCAAAGAATCCTTTATTTTTCACTTTCGGATTTTTTCACTCAGCAAAACCCTCCAACATTTTCCAGCCAGACACCAATAGAAAAATCTTGGCAATGTCACCTGGGCAGTGACAAAAGTTCGAAAGAGAAGAGTAACAGAGAGAAAAAATAGAAACAAAGTAACAGAAAAACGATTGAATACTACCTGCGCCTAGCCAAACGTGAAGGCAATTCTCCCCCGCTCTCAGCTGCTCGATGACATGGTGGACATGAGCTGCGAGTGGAAAAGAGCAGATAAACACAAAGAGAAAAACAATCTTAGCCAAAAAAGAGTAACACGAATAAGACAGAAAAAAAGGCATCATATGATTTCTATAAAAGCTATTGTCACGTGTTGCATCCCAACAAGCTATGACTGCACTCACAGTAAGCTCTGATGTTCATGCTAAGCACAAACAATTTTCTAGTCATACAAAAGGGAATACCCCCCCCCCCCCTTCCCCTCCCATTCATCTTCACATTGTACCCATTGTTCAGTCTTCCCTTTGGCACGGGCTTACCGACTCCGAAGAACAGCGGAGATAGAAGGATGGCTTTCATCACTCCCAAGCAGGGGAGGAGAAGAGGAAGCATGACTGCTCGGAAGACAAACTCTTCTACAAACGGAGCCTATCAAAAAAGGAGAAAGCCCGCAGCAACGGTATAAAGGAAGGAGTATGATGAAACTGAAAGGAACTCTCTTAGGAAGGGCGTTGAGCTAAATATACAAGGCAGCTAAGATGATTTAGCCTATGACCGATTTCTTTACAATTCTTTTTTTTTTAATCAAATCTTTATGCTTTTTGGACAAGGTCCAAATAACTAAACTAGGCAGAAGGAAAATCAGGTGGCCACATGGTTTAGTTACACTACAAGCAGTGCTATGAAAGACACTGGCAGCCATCTCTTATGTGCGAACACTTTTGCAGAGCAGATTTAAAAGACAAGGCCCATTGATTGGATTATTGATATGTCAATCAAACCATGCCTCAAATAATTTGATGAACACAATCAACTGAAATTTGGTCCGGTTACAATTCTTGTCGGAACGTTCCACCAACACAGCTTTTAATGAGTTCTGGGAATAACGGATGAAGTAAAGGAGAGCTCAGAGGGTTCTCTTCACTCACATCTCTGAGATTATTCCTAAGCAATTTGAATGCACGTACGCATACTTCATCCTGACAAAGTATTTCTGACAACTACGTGCAGACTCATACCCTGCAAGCATGCCCAGCATTAAAGCAACCACAAACTTGAGAGGGAGAAATCACGGACTCAAGCAAAAAATGGCGAGTAGGAAGAAGGTACAATGAAAAAAAAAATCAATTGTCAGCCTAAGGTGGGACTCAAACACACACTTTTGGCGGCTGGAATAGATCTCTGGTCAAGCAATCAAGTTTTTCATCGCACCTTCCTGCTTACCAGCTTCCACCGTGGTCTGCGATTTCTCTCTTCCTCTCTCACCCTTTCACTTCATGGCGATATCACCCATCCATTTAGTTCACATAAATTAGTAACACAGTCGACTAAATGACTTTTTACGAGTCAACATTAGTATTAACTACACATAAACAGCCATCATTTCAGCCGAAAAACTGATCGTTTCTTCGTCAAAATAGAAACAAATGGGACAGATCACGATCACGGTAGACGATTTTAGCCATGAAGTTGCACAGAAAAGGTAAAACTCAATTGGTCGGACTTGAAAGCTCTAAATACTCAAGCAATGCTCTAATAATTTGCAGAATTTTCTTCGTAAAATGCCAGCTGAGGAAGAGGAGCAGCAAACAGTTCAGATAGACGATAGCACACAAGCGTGGCAGTTCAGCAAATTTCGTAGTGCCCATCGAGGACTTACAATCACATAATTCCGCCACCACAGCACATACTGTGCTTCAGCCCAAAACTGCTTTGCATCTGCAAAACCAGAAGAAAACCAAAGAAAGTAAGCACACGAAATGGGAGAAGTGCAGTAGTTTTAATTTGTTTCAAGAGGAGTACCTAATACCTTAGAGCTATCGGGAAAAAGAGCATGTCCAAACATGATAATTCTGAAAAAAGCACGGCAGAAAAAAAATCCTTTGCCACATCATTGCAGTGACAACTAAAAAAAGGTATACAGATCACCATAGCGACAACCAAACATGGATCGAGCCACCTTAAATCTGAAGCCCTATGATCATGACATCAGAGAAGAGAAGTTTTAGGCAGACAAGCACAAGACAAAGCTGAAACTGCATGAGCTCCAGGACAGATGGGAAAAAGAGAAACATTGTATCCTATCCTGCACAGCAAAGCCAAGCTGTTCTGCAAAAAGAAACAGATTAAGACAAACTTTCTGCTTCTGCCTCAAGTTCAGAACAGTCAGCTTTTCGGCGTCTCAAGTTCCAGTTCACTGAGCCGCACGCACTGTGAGTTGACAGGCCTAGATAACCTTATCTGCTTGACCTGTCACCCACAGAGGTCCGGCCTTCTTATCTCGCGATCAGTGTCATCGTGATCGGCCCTCTCAGAACTCATCCCGCCGCTCATTCTTTCCCAGCGTTCGGTTCTGTTGCAACGGAGTGGATATTTCATTCAGCACGGTACAGACAATGTGATTAGGAAGGAGACGTCTGGTTTCCAAGACAGCCGTCTCAGTGAGCTGCATGCTGTGATAAAGAGTGAAGTATGTGGATATAACACTGGCGGACAAGTCCTGCCATAGCGGAAGACCAACATGGAACTAAGGCACGGATCTAGTCTTCCTGGAGTAGAGGTGCTGTTACTAAGTAAGGCACGGATCTATAGTCTTCCTGAAGTAGAGGTGTTGTTTGTGTAGATGAATGCTGACGTCCCAGCCACGTGTCTGCTGTTTGAGAGAACCAACTGAAAAGTTCTGTGCGCGCGTGATCGTGAGCGACGACCTGTCATGACAGCGAAGTGTGAAGATTCACCCGTCCAAGCACACCATTTGGACCAACGGAGACAGACTGGAGAGATAGTTATCTAACCCATCGATAGACAGACCAAGAAAGGGAGCCGGAAGGATGTCATGCTCCGAGGCAAAGCCACGACTCACGACTGTAGCTAGGACGTGGCTGAGATAAGGCTCCGGCGGAGCGCACCTTTCGTATATCAACCCACACTGAGCGGCAGAGCGCGAACATTAGTTCCCCTTTGATCACGTGCCGACGACGCGCCAGGAATGATACACTGTTGCAGCCCACCCAATCACTGCATGTATCTTCATACGACGTCCACCAGGAACGCCATAGTCGACGGCCACAGGCATGTGTGGCCCGCGCTGTTGCCTAAGCGACGCCCTGGGCGTCACGGCTTGAAGCAGGAACAATGAGGCCGCGTAGCGCTGAGGACGCTCTAACACGCTCCAGTGGCATATTCGAAAAAAAAAAGATCGGTTCCCCTTCAACCGAGAGATAACAGCAGACAGAACCCCTGGTGCAAAGAAAGTTCCTATCCAGACTGTAACAAACGTCGCCGTCCTTGCCCTTGGGGAAGAGCACGGAAACAAGTTCCTTCAGCGGACCGCGAGCCTTGGATGTTCACTGCTCCACAGCACATCCAGGAAACAAACTTACTTTGAGCGGTGTTGAGAGTGGAACAGACGGTTCCTTTGACAGGAAGGAAGGGATTGAGGGGAAAAAAGTGAGCTGTTGTCGTCACAGGAGACGACAATGGTCTGGCCTGATGTCAGGCCAGGTCCCTGTTTGTGTTTGTCGCCTTGAGAGAAAGCCTGCTTGCACGGCGTGCTCGTATCGGCAGCAACCAGAAAGGGCTCGCTCGCCAGGCGAGACGGCCCGATTTCAAGACTGCATCTCGGAAGACGGACAAACGCCGCGGTGTGGTCACTGCGGAGAACTTCTGCAGAGAGAATGTGATTGCGCTCGGAGCTCGAAGAGACAACCCGCCCAGCCGTCGCCGCTTTCACGGACGAGCGGCGGCTCAGCGGAGCGGAGCAGGGATGACGACGACGCAGCCACACGGCCGCGGATATCACTCCGAGCTTGGACGCCATGCGGCGCCGACGTGAGAGCCAACCGTGCCGGAATGGGCGGCGTGAGTCGGAGAAAAGCGTCGCGCAGGAGCGGAAAGCAACTGGCCGAGACAGCACTGGCCTTCGTCGTCTGGACGATGTGGAGCGTTTGTTTCGTGTCGTCCTCGTGGACTGCAGAAGAGAGATCCTCCTCGTCACCTCGAGTTCTCGACGGCGTGCCAGATGCGCAGGCGATCGGCGGGAAAGTCTTCACACACATTCTGCCGGCCTCGGCGTTCGCTGGGAGCGTGCACAAATGGAGGGTAAGCCAGAGCATGCATAAAACGACAGAAAAAAAAAATACACACTACCCGCGAGCAGAGCTAGAACACGGACCGCAAGCGAGAAAGAATAGCAAAGTTATGTGTACATGTTCAACGCGTTGCGTTGCACCTGTAGTCGGGCTCACAGATATCCATGGTAAAAGCAAGTTGAAAAATGCACACGTCCGCCGTGTGGCACAAAGTCGGGTCACTTTCAGTGCCCGGATAAAAATATGAAAACGAGCATCGTGAGCACCCGCTTCAAGCCTAAATAATTTATCATCATCGTAATAACAATAGTAATGCAAAGAAGTGCGAGCGAGCCCCCCCCTGGACAGTTCACGCAAAGCCTTCCTGGTGCCTGTGTGATGGGATGCTTGCCTCCCACACTGCTACGTGGCTGACGTATTCATTTCCTTCACGAAACTTTCTTGACCCATACTGAAAAACTGCCAGATTTTCTCCTCTCTCCTTCCAGGACTGCCCGTAAATGAAAAATACTCCCTTTCTGTCTACCCATTCATCATTTGCCTTTAGAAACAACAAAATGTTCAGTCTGGGCATGGGAAGCGTAGCAAGTAGATGGTGGACTCGAAGATGTGTTGACTCCACAGAGCTTTGCTGGCCTATCCTGATATTTTGGCACAAGAAGACTAACCTGCTGTCATGAAATCCTTGGGTGTTCCCAATTCGCATCTTGGATTGTTCTTCCTTCCTTCATTTCTTATTTACATTCTTCATTTTTTTTTTTTATCATTGTCTCTGCAGGTGAGTGAGGCTGGACAGAAGAGACTTCCCGCGTGGCTTGATTTTGACAGCCAGAGCAGAACTTTTCGGGGTGTCCCACTCTTCGGTAAGAGTGGCCAGACGTACATCAGTGTAGTCGCAGAGGGGAAAGACGGTCGCGCAAAGGCTACAGACGTTTTTTCCATCGATGTTGAGCCACAGGGCTTGCACAAGGAACGAGCCAGGTGGCAACTGAGCAGAGAGACTGCACAGTCCTGGACAGTACCCCAACAGGCATTGCCTCAAAGTGACGTTGAATGCGAAAATCATGAGAATATTGCCACAGTGATCATTACATCAGCACACAAGCTGTCTGCACTGAGCGGTGACCAACGGCATCAGTTACTGTCAGCGGCTGCAAGGCATTTCAACGCAACAACACAGCAGCTTACCCTTGCCTCTCCAGGAGCGTGGAGGGGATTGTCTGAGGTCCTAGCGGCTGGGGCAGGCAGCACTTCGCCGAGCACTGCAGACGAATCGAGTCATGCTCAGGTTTGGTGGAACATTGGCTGTGGCAAGTTTGAGTCACAGTCGCCAGCTGGAAAGGCTGTGGCTACTGTGGAGCAGTCTGCTCTGGACGGATCGCTGGCTGCTGCAATCGGCCTGCCTGTCGCTTCATGGCAGCTGGTTCATCACCGACAGCGACGCCAAGCAATCACCGTTCCCCAGCTAAGTCGGCTGGCATTCATGCGCTCAACGCCGATCAGCACTCCAACGGTTACGCTCATGCCACCAACAACCCTCGCCATCGAGACTACCACCCTCGCCGTCAAAAGCGCCACACTGGAGCCAGCTGACAGTCTGACAGTGTTCCCGTCTCTTAGCCCACACGTCACGAGCGACATGGTCGACATAAGCACAACCCCAGTCGTCCTCACAGGGGACCTGTCATTAGACTTGGAGCCAAGCTCTACTCCTGTTGGCTTGCCTGCACTCACAAGCTTCACTGAGACCCCAACCATCGAAGAAAGCATTGCACCATCAACGGTGGACTTCAGCTCAGCAGTGGTGGCTAGCGGAACTCCAATAACAACATTGGGCATTTCTCCCACTCCTGTGGATCTGACACCATCCGCAGTGGTAGGTACATCAATCTTCTCGCCAATCAGCACCACTTCTGACTTCTTCAGCCCGGATACCACAGCTTTGATTGGGGAGAAGACAAGTTTACTGTTCCAGAGCACTACGGACCTTGAAACGTTGACACAGCTTACGACTGTTGAGTCAAAAGCACCAGAAACACAAGTGGAAGCATTGCCCAGCCAAGTGGAAAGCTCAATAGCAGCATACCTGACGACAGACTTTGGGGTTGATTTCACATCTTTCGATCTGACACCAGATCTGACATCAGCCATACCAGTTAGCACATCACAAGAAGTGGCAAGCCTGACACCACTGCCCTCACCATCCATCCTCAGCAGCAGAGCTGAGCAATCCAGCACCAAGCTGGCTGTGACGAAATCAGAGCAAACATCATCATTGACAGCAACAAGTTCGATACTCACCAGTGCGACTGAAGTTGCAACATCAATCACAGCAGATATGGTCAGCCCAACTTCTGTTGTTGACATCGAGCCGACGTTTGTCTTTAGCATCGAGCCGACGTTTGTCTTTAGCATCGAGCCGACGCTAGAAACAGTGCCACTGCTCACTGACGACTTCTCGGAGTTCCTGACACTGCTACCAACAGAAACGGCAGAGCTGTCGGAAGAGCTAACATCGACAGCAGTTGCACTGCCCGAAACCACAAGCATCACCACACCAGAAAAACCAGAAACGACAGATCTCTCAACAACATTTATTACCTCCGCAACTGCAGCTTTCACATTGTCACCTTCACTCCCTGTCTCTCCGACGAGTTTCATCTTTTCGACAGAAGTTACGAGCTCACCCCTCCTCGAGGCTGAGACTACAGTCAAATCAAGCAGTTTCCAGACGCCCGAACAGACAGCGACTCCAACACCTGAGCTGTCTTCTAGCAGGAGAGCGAGCACAGCCGTCACCAGCGCTTTATCAACAATTCCTGACTTCAGTGAATCTATTGAAGAAAGCTTGGCAGAATTTACTGTCTCGGCCAGCGTCGATGAATCGGCCATTACCTCAGCAGAAGTGACCACTACTAAAGACCTCTTTGAGACATCTGATTTGGTAATGACGCCTGTGTTCACCCCAAGTGAACTACTCACCACCAGGGTCCCCTTCGATGAATCTTCCTTCGTTGTGTCAACTTTAATCGAACCGTCGTTCTTCACGACAGAACTGCTCAAGTTCTTTACAACAGCTGCACAACCAATAATCAGTTCTAGCACAGCAATGACCTCATCACTCAGCATCTCGACAGTAAGCGTTGTTGCAACTTTGCCAACAAGGACAGCAGAAACAAGACCAACTTCCATAGCAACCTACCCTCCGGTAGCAACTACATCACCTGAACGGGACCTGCCTCCTCGCTTGATTGGTGACCTTGCTGATGTCTCGATCGTTTTGGGGCAGCTGCTCGACATGGGACTGCGGCGAGACCATTTTGTTGACGACATGGATGGCAACGGAACAGCGTGTCCAGTCTGCAGCCTGCAGCTAGCTCTGCTTAATCTTGACTTGTCTCCAGTCCAGGGAGGCGTCGTGAGGCTGGTTCGCACTGTGGCCAAGAGCGACAATGCCTCTCTCTACATGCTGCGCTTTTACACCTTTGACCAAGCCAACATTGGCCGGTACCAGTACATGCTGAGTGCCACAGACAGCAAAGGAAACACGGCCTACGATGGCTTTGCAGTGGGCGTTCAGTCGCCAGGAATTGTAATCACCCCAAATGTCATCACCATTACACTGGATGAGAACTTCGGTGTGTTTACTGCTGACACTGATCGCCAGGTGGAGTTTATGGTCAGCCTTGCTGCTCTGGCAAAGACCGTCAACCCAGCGGCAAGTTTGCAGCTCATTTCACTCACGTCTGGCAGCGTCATTCTCGTCCTCACCGATCGAACGCTGAGCTGCGAAGCCATCGTGCTGTTGCGAGCAGTGCTATCCATACGTGAAAACTTCAACAGTCTCGGCGCAGTGGTCGGTATACCCAGCGTCGAGCCGGGCCCACCGTGTATGGTGACCACCAGTGTTGACCTAATTGAGACAACACAGCTCTCGCTGTCACCGACCACTATTCTTATCGAGCCAGCGAGCAGTGAAACACCTCTGCCAACATCAGCTGAAGTCTTCAGCAGTCTTGAGGAGTCGCCAGACTTGTCAACATCAGTTGAAGTCATTGCCACAAGCAGTGTAGCAATTGTGCCAAGTGTGGTGGAGATGACAGCTTCGTTCTTCGGAACAACAACAACCGTGTCCAGTGAAGTGACCAGTCTGTTTCCATCACCCCTGCCAACCAGTTTCACTGTGGCAACCATAAGCGAAGGTACAGACACATCCACATTGGTTGTTGCTCCTAGTGCGTCACTGCCACCAGTTCAGATCTCGACAGACCTTGGTTCTACCCCAACCACCAGAATCACACCATCCGGCATCCTGACAGGCACACCCACAGCTACACTCACACCTTCAGAGGCGTCCACTGACCTAGGAACACCGACCACAAGTCTGGTGCCCATCACTATCATTTCAGGCACTCTAACAACCATTCCAATGCCTGCCACTGTCATCTCAGACACACCAACCACAGTACTAGAGCCCAGCACCTTGGTACCGGAAGTCTCCACAGAAGTGCTCACCTCAATCTCAGGTATCTTCACAGCACCATCTCCGTCGTTAACCAGCCTTTTGCCGTCCTTCACTGTGCCTGTGACTACACTAATGCCAGCAGTGCCAAGCGTCACACCCTCTATTGTCATAGAAACATCACTCTTAGCAACAGCCCCAATGGACTCATCAGCAAGCAGTGATGTCACATCAATGCAGGTAGCAAGCGAGTCAAGTGGTGTGATCACATCTGAGAGCAGCGCTCCTCTTGTCACAAGCAGCGAGCAGGTGGCATCAACGGCAACCTTGACAAGCACAGAATTCCCACCACTGCTCAGCAAGCTACCACCCAGCACCACGCTCGTCACTCCAACACCAACACAGGAGACGAGCTCGATTGAGTTGATGACAACAGAGAGCAGCACGGCACTGTTGTCGTCTGCTGAGAGCACAGGAATGTTTTCAAGCAAAGAGATCGTCATTACAAGCATTTTGGAGTTCAGCAGTTCAACTCCCGAGCCGTCGACAAGTGAGGCACTGCCAACAAGTGTCATCACCACAAGTGCTACTGAGATGACCGAATACAGCAGATCTGCCGAACTGAGCACGATCATTCAGAGCAGCAGCGTGCTGACAAGCATGTTCACCAGCGAGCTCGTCTCCACAAGCTTTAGTGCTTTTATCAGTGAGCCCGTTTCCACAAGCTTCAGCGACACTCTTGTGGCCCCACCGAGTCCCAGCACCACCTTCGTCATTTCGTCCTTCTCGACTCCAGTTGAGCAGTTCACAAGCACTGCCACAAGCAGCGCCAGTGAACTGCCACAATTTACAACTGCTCTACCGGTCAGCACCGAGATGTCAGTGCGAACGCCAGAGCCTTCCAGCACAGAGCTGACCACCACCTTCATCACCGAAGCGGCCAGCAGTACTGTGGAACTCTCTTCTTTGGAGCTGAGCAGCGAGACGCAATCTTCTAGCATTCTTCTCTCCTCAACTGCCAGCCTGTTTGAAACCAGCAGTGGCACAGTCTTGGACTTTATCTCTACAACAACATTCGACATCAGACTGCCTGACACAAGCATCGTCTCAACAACCGCCCTGGAAACGACATTCGTCACCGAGTTCCTCTCGTCTTTTTCAACAGAGATATTGAGTTTGGTTCCAACAGAGGTGACTACAAGTGCAACTGTTATATCTAGCGAGACACCAGTGGTCACACCGAGTGCTATGGCCAGCACTTCGATTCTCAGTGAAACACTCGTCTTTGGAACGCCAGACATTTCGCCAGAGCCGACAGTGATGACATCATCATCACACCAAGAGGATATGTCACCGTCGATAGACATTCTCTTCAGTGAGATGGACACAAGTGACTTCTTGGTCACATCTGAGACAGAACTGCCATCAAGCACCATGGCCACTGGGTTCAGCAGTCAAGAATCGCTGGTAGAAGTCGACGAAACCACACAGGTCATTACAGTCACATCACAAGCTGCCAGCACACAAGTCGTGTCTGTAACAGAGCTGCCATCACTACCTGTAACTCTAGTCAGCATTTCTGACTTGACTAGCACAGCGGTGGTGCCATCTCCAATGACTACCATTAGCCCAGCATTGATGCTGACTGAAATATCAAGCCCAACAGAAGAGGTCACAACAGTGACATCAGGCGCTGACACGACTAGCATCTTCGAAGAGACATCGTCACTGACAGTACCTAGCACGGTGCTTTCAAGCCTGACAATGTCAGCTTTGACTATTTCCACTCAGAGCACACCAACTCTGACACCATCAGCTCCAACCACATCAGTCCTAACTACACAGCCAATCACCCCAACACCGACAAGTGTTCCCCCTATCACAACTACCCCAGCACCGGTCACTACTTCTGCACCCACCACCCTCCCGCCCATTGTCATAGACAATCCTCCGAAACGAAATGGCAATCTGGGATTCATTCGACTGCATGTTGGCGAGTATCGTGAAGAAGAGCTCAATCGATGGCACTTCTTCGCACCAGGCGACACAAGCAACTGCCCTGTGTGTAACCTCCAGCTGAGGTTGGTCGATTTCCACCTCAAGCCTCTGAAGACGGAAAATTCGCTTGCTCGACTTATCCGGCGTACTGAAGCTGACAACAGTTCTCGCTACATTCTTCAGCTATTCCCAATCGAAGGAGACGAAACACAGGACCTCGTGTTGCAAGCAACAGACAAGAACAACAAGTCTGCATACGACGGATTTCGCGTGGTGGTAGGAATTCCGCTTCCTGTGCTGACCAATCGAATTGAATTCAGTCTTCTCGGCGAAAATTTTACCAGATTCTCCGCCAACCGCACGCGCCAAATTGAAGTCATGGCAGCCAGTGCTGCCATTGCTGGCAAGGGAGCTCAGATGGTGAGGACATCACTGTTCAACCAGAGCAACCAGCTCACAATCACGCTCGTGCTGACCGACCTGAAGACTGACTGCGATGGTGTTAGCGCACTATGGATTGCATTCAACAATAGGGCTGTGCATGCCAGCCTTGGGCAGGTGCAAGGGAACCATGTGTCAGTGTATAACGAAGAATCTTGCTTCAACATCATCATTAGCCAGCCAGACATTGCACAGGTGGCAGAAGAGACAAGCGTCAGCAGCGATACGACCAAGATCATTGCCCCGATTGCAGCTGTGGCAGCAGTGCTTCTCCTCATCGCTGTCATGGCTTGCCTCGTCTATCGTCGACGACGCCCTGAGCGGGATCAGCTCAGAGGAGAAAACTTCCAGACAAAATTGTTCCGTGGTCGAGCGCCAGTGCTACTCGAAGAGGAGCAGACAGCACCTCTACTCCAGCAGGGACGCGCCCCAGCCATCTTCACGGATGAGCAAACACCCCCACTCAGGGCACGGACAACTAGCATCCGCATGGCCCAAATTGCAGAGGGTGACAACGAGTCTGTCGAGAGCCTTGATCACAAGCTGCCGCCGGATTACCACAAACCACCACCCTTCCATGTAGCTAGTTCGCCTCTTCTCAAGGGCCCACCTCCACCATACCAACTTTCACCACTGTACCTGTCCAATTCCTGACACAGCTAATAGGATGTTGGACAGTTAGCTGGACGGCATCTCCCTTGACACTCGTTGACTTTGTTTAGCTCATGTGACCGGCGCGAACAAGCTCTCAGTTTACAAACCGACCAAAGCATCGACTGGCCTATTATCTTTGATTTTTGTCGTTATTGTTCACTTGTATCTTCCAAACAATTCAAGCACGTTTTCCCTCCTTATTCTTCTTGAGATAAAATTTCTGGCCTAACGAACGCTCACCTCTAATCATCATGCCAACTTCTCATCTATTTGTTTGATCTCGTGTTTAAGACGAGGGCCTCTCTCCCTAATTGTCACTGTTCTGTTGCCCATCTGGTATTGTAATATAATGTCGATTCGCACATGAATGCCTTTTGCTCTGCTTTGCAGGATGTTGTACAGAGCGTGGAGACAGAACTTGAAATTTCAAATGAGTGGCTATGGAAGGGCAACCTTGCAGGCACTTGCTCACCTGACATTGACCCAAGAAAATCTCTTCAAAGCAACTAAGCAAGACGTTCACAACTTCAATCAGCCAAAAGTCTCACTCAATCTTCTACATTTTCCAACAAATATGCCTATGCAAGAACCTTAGGGAAAAAAAGGCTGTGTTTCGCAAGAGAAAGCGAGTGACGATGAGACTCTGCAAATTTGACTTATTCTTATCAAGGTACCTCTTGCAAGGGTACAAATGAGAGTAAGCCAAGCAGTACCTATACAAGACCTCCACAGAAAGTGACTTGACCCACGGCAAAATACTTTCAGACATGCATCTTCGAGACATTAATGTAACCAATTCAAGTTCCCTTCATTGGACCCGCACGCTTGAAAAAGAAAAAAAAAAGAAGAACAAAAATTTCGTGGTGGAGACCATGAGTTAAACCTCCTCTCTCCTTCCCTCCTCTCTCCCTCCTCTCTCCCTTCCTCCCTCTCTCTCTCTCTCCCTCTCTCTCTCCCTCTCCCTCTCCCTCTGCCTCTCCCTCTCTCTCTCTGTCTCTCTCTGTCTCTCTTTCTCTCTCTCTCTCTCTCTCTCTCTCTCTCTCTGTCTCTGTCTCTGTCTCTCTCTGTCTCTCACTCTCTGTCTGTCTGTCTGTCTGTCTCTCTCTCTCTCTCTCTCTCTCTCTCTCTCTCTCTCTCTTTCTCTCTCTTGCGTTTTTAGGACTGGAAAGGATCTTTTACTGCTCAATGGC
>JAOWAR010206280.1:0-14955 GCA_028571005.1 Clathrina lutea | reverse complement strand
GCCATGGTTACTTCACGGGCTCGTGTGGTTCTCACGTTGGCTTGCGACCCACAAGTGTGGCACTGGGCGCTTTGTTACAAAGTGTTTAGGCGTGCAGTCTCTCTCCGGTCATGCTCTATACCTTGCTGATGACGCCTAACAAGGCAGAAACAGCTGTCTACGGTTGAGTATGGAGGAGAGCCTGTCATTTTTTACACACACACACACACACACACAGGTTTCAACGGGATTATGCCCTTGGAGAAAAGGAAAATAAAACCCTTCTTCTCCTTTGCCCAGGAAGCAGTGGGACTGGGCCGCTGTTACCTAGCAATTTCAGGAAGACACTATGAAACATCAGTAAAGGGATTCCTTCCTCCGGATCCGTCCCTCCTTTTGGCAGCCAGAAAGCACCCATTTTCAATTAATATATATATATATATTCCCGGGCACTTACCTGGGTGCCAATGACTGAAGAGTGCTGAAATCAATGTCCAGTTCACCCTGAGAAAGTGAGAAAAGGAAATATGTTGTTGGTTAGTTTTACAAACACATGCAAGCTCATAAAGGAAGTCAGCATTGTCCTTGGACTTGAGCGAATGGTATAAACTTAATCAACAATGAGCAGCTTTCTTCAAAATCACAATAAGTTGCCCTTCTTTGTCAAGACTAAAAGAAACCATGGGAAAATTTTCTCCAAGCTAACATCTCGTTTTCTCCAAGCTAACATCTCATTTCTCGTTTTCTCCAAGCTAACATCTCGCACAAGCACAAGACTGGTATAGCTGAACAATGAGTATAGTGTGTGTGCAACTGGATGGGCAGGACAGGGTGATACCGAAAAGCATCTGTGAGACCTGTGACCTTATGGAAATAGCCTTGCCAACCCGTGACCACTACAAGGATGGGTAAGATCGCTCAAGTCTTGGAGACAGAGCATGACCCATCGTGGGAAAAGGGCAATGGTAAGTACCGCATGACCTACACATGTGTGAGCCAACAGTGTGTGAGCCAATCGTGTGTGAGCCAACAGTGTGTGAGCCAACAGTGTGTGAGCCAACAGTGTGAGAGCCAACAGTGTGTGAGCCAACAGAGTGTGCAAGAAACCCGAGGAGTGTAATGGTGAAAGTTATTGATGAAAAAAAAAACACCAAGAATGAGGATGAGGCGACTGAGTGAGAGCAAAACCAACCTCGTCACCGCATGTGTCAAGTTAAAATACTTCAAAGAAAGGCTTGTAGAACGTTGCACATGCATAGAACAGTCAAACATGGAGGATAGCTTGCCACGAGTGTCATGACAAAACACGGGAAAAACCCCAGGCATAGCTAGCACTGTTAACACATATGCTAACCATATTAGTCTTTGAATATTGAAATAATCAACAGCAAGAAAGTTACCATAGAAGTAAAGTATTATCCTCTATACCTCCTCCAGATCAAAAGCTGCCATGTCCGTGAACTCCTCTTCATAGTTGTACTCATCCTCGTCATCGGCAATCTCTACTGCATGGGCCAATGCCAACGCAGCTGTCAAACGCTTGCGCAGCATGTATCCACGAAATACGGCCTGCATGCCGGCAAGAACAGAATGGAACCCCCCCCCCCCAAAAAAAAAAAAGGAGCAAAAGAAACATTATGCTCATGGAGAGTGGAGGAGAAGGGGGAGGGCAAGGGTTCAGACTGCTATTTGAAAGGGCCAGTGGAAGAAACAAAGGATGAGATGCATGTGAAAGGGCCAGGCGGGAGGACTGAGGGCTGAGATATATGTGAAAGGGCTTGGTGGAAGGATCGAATGCTGATACAGTAAACTTTGGATTTAACGACTTTCGGTATAACGACACATTGCTGATAACGCCATTTTCTGCTTGCCTAGAACTTTTCTCGATTGATTTCCATACAACTCACTTCGGGCATAACAACCTGTCAAATAGCGACTCTTCACTGATAATGACGCTTTTTTCAAGCCTGGAAGGCCCAAATCTCTGCAGATTTAACGACTATTCGTTGAGCAAAACCTCGACGGACAAAAACTTCAAATTCTGATGACCACCGTCAAATGAAGTTCCCAGCAAATCGCGCACTCAATCAGTCCAGTCATTTTGTCGATTCGTCTCAGTCGAGCCGATTTTCACGGAAAGGAGAATGAATTCAAACAAGGTGATCGTGCGCACCGTACAGTCTAGCTGTGCCAGGCCGTGCCGTGTTCAATGGGATGTTTGTTCATGCATTTCTTCAAACGGCACACGGTTCAAGAGTTCAACTTCAGCTTCATGAGTCGGTACGGCAGATCTACGGTGATTTCACAAAAGTAAAAACTTCAAAAAGTGCATGCAAAGTGCATGCCGCGCTTGTACACAGTCCACATGTGACCGCACGTGCGGTGAAACTGATTCACCTGTTCGAGGTGCACATGGGAAGCAATGACTGTCATTTTGTCGATGCTGCTTCGTGAATGCGTTTTCCCACAGGCCGCTTGTATCACGTACATATTGAAAAATTTTGGTTAAATGATGTAACATACCATTTCCATCTACATACCTGTCCACTGCATGAAATTCTGCATCATCTGATATTCATATTGCAATAAAACCCATACTTCGTATTTGGTGACACTTCGGATTTCGCAACGTTTTGGACTCTCCCGAAGGGAGGTCGTTCAATTGAAAGTTTACTGTATGTGAAAGAGAGAGGAAGGTATGAGGGATGAGACACACGTGTCTTACACAAGGACAGGGAGAGGAAGGTATGAGGGATGAGACACAAGTGTCTTACACAGGAACAGGGAGAGGAAGGTATGAGGGATGAGACACAAGTGTCTTACACAGGGACAGGGAGAGGAAAGTATGAGGGATGAGACACAAGTGTCTTACACAGGGACAGGGAGAGGAAGGTATGAGGGATGAGACACAAGTGTTTTACACAGGGACAGGGAGAGGAAGGCATGAGGGATGAGACACAAGTATCTTACACAGGGACCCTTCAAGCAGTTGTAAAAAGGAATGAACTTAGTTTCTTTTTCACTCGATCGGCAAATGACCTTAAAATCCACTAAACCATGATAATGCAAATTATCAAGATGATTGATTTTACATGACCAGCAATTTCTTGTCAGCCACCAACCTGGATAAGAACAGCTGCCTTGTGGTGGAAATCGGAGTACCATGACATCGCTCCCTCAGCCTTGCCTTCCAGACTGTGACCTGCCCCTGCCTTTCTAGAAGAACTTGTTTCCAGGTCAGTGGTAAAACTGATGTGAGCTAACAAAAAGGAAGTGAACAGCCAAACCTTCTTTATCCCATCAGAAATTCTTTAACATGGAATCTGTCTTAACAAGAGCAATACTTTAACTTCGAACCATTGTCTAAACACGTAGCAGGCCAAGATATCATTATACTAAGTGACCAAATATCATGATACAAACCGACTAGATATCATGATACTAACTGACTAGATATCATGATACTAACCGACTAGATATCATGATACTAACCGACTAGATATCATGATACTAACCGACTAGATATCATGATACTAACTGACTAGATATCATGATACTAACCGATTAGATATCATGATACTAACCGACTAGATATCATGATACTAACTGACTAGATATCATGACACTAACCGACTAGATATCATGATACTAAGCGACTAGATGTCATGATACTAACCGACTAGATATCATGATCCTAACCGACTAGATATCATTATACTAACCGATTAGATATCATGATACTAACCGACTAGATATCATGATACTAACCGACTAGATATCATGATACTAACCGACTAGACATCATGACACTAACCGACTAGATACCATGATACTAACCGACTAGATATCATGATACTAACTGACTAGATATCAGGATACTAACTGACAAGATATAATGATACAAGGTGACTAGATATCATGATACAAACCAATACAAACTGACTAGATACCATGATAATGGGGTTTAGGTTGTAATCCTACGTTCATGGACAGCACGTCTTGCTCGCGCTGCCATTGATGTCTATACTTGCCGTTTCTGATAGTCATCCGCATGCACGAACCTCAAACCTTGGCGGTCGCATGCCTTCTTTCTGCGGTGGTCTTTTCCGTCTCCCTTTCTTGCTTTGGCCAAGATGGCACGCAGTTCACACAGACACCGGATCACTAGCCAGGATCCGCCCCCATCCTCAATGGAAACTTGGACAGAGGAGTCTCTCCGCCAGGAAACTGTTCCTGTCCTGCATTTGCTGTGCGACCAGCACCATCTTTTCGCTACCGGAGGTAAGCAGGCGGTCATTGCTCGTTTGCTCGATCCAAGAGCGCGCCGCTGCGACGATGGAAACTCGTCGCCCTCTCCCCTTCCTGGAAACCCTTCTCCACAGCCTACGCTGTCAAGCATTGTCGCCCAGCTGTCCATTTTGCAATCCCAGATAACTACTCTCCAGGAGGAACGGCCGAACGCTGACCACAGCTGAACCCCTGCTTCCAACCAACCAGCCAACCCCGCTCCCGACCAGACAGCCAACGTTAACCCTGCTTCGAGACCAGCCAGCCAACCCTGCCTCGGGGACAGCCCTCTTTCAGTGGTCAGCTGCTTCCTCCCCCGCCCCGGCTCATCTCTTACCCGAGCGGTTGGCCACCCTCCTTCCGTTCGCGCGCTGGCAGTCATTGACCTTGCTATGACGGACGACGTAGCTAGTGCGCTCCCTACTGTACCAGCAAAGCTATGCCAGCGCATCGTACGGGGTGAGCACATGGACTTTGCAGAGTTAATTTCTGGGAATCTGTCCAATCAGGAACGCGAAGCCTTCCAGGTACACACCGTGGAAAAAGCGACGCCCAGCCAGTCTCTCCAGCTCTCTCCAGCTCTCTCTCTCTCTCTCTCTCTCTCTCTCTCTTTCTCTCTCTCTCCCCCAACGGACAACTTGGAGATTGATCGTCGACTTTTCTGGGTGGCTGGAGGCTTGCACGATCTTTTCTTCCGTGCTTGTCGCTCACAACCCAGCCTGGTCGCTCGAATTGCTGGGCTACAAGTACCTTATTCAAAACGCCCAACAGCAGTTCTCTGCCTTTCGAGACTACATCACCGAACACCCAACCACACGATGGGACTCTTATCAACACCATCCTGTGGACTGTAAAGATGTTGCGCGGCGTCCGTCCCTCAAGTCTGCTGTGCATGATCCAACACAGCCAGGACCGCTGCCCCAACAACACCCACCAGCCCTTTTGAGGAAGCACGGTCACCAACGCAGGCCGGAAGAATCTTGCCTTAGCTTCAACAAGGGTCGACCGCGCCGTTTTTCACCTTGCCGCTTCCACCATGCCTGGTCATCCTGCGGCAGCACCAGCCATTCAGCCATTCAGCATGCCTTTAGAATTGGCTACTTAACTCGATCCCTTGTCCTTCACTTCTGGTGTTAAGTGCGCACGCAACCTCCCTTCTTCCCATGTACACAGTGCCTTTGTGGACGAACACCTCCAAGCCTCAGTTTCCACCAGCCAAACCGCAAGCCCTTTCAACAAACCTCCTTCCTCTGACTATGTGTGCTCGGGTGTGGGAGTAGTTCCCAAGAAGAACGGCAGGTGTAGGCTCATCCACCACCTTTCAGCCCCTCAGGGGTCAAGAGTTAACGATGGTATTCCGAAAGACCTCTATAGCCTCCACTACATCACCATCGACACTATCGATATCATTCTGAAACTAGGCAAAGAATCCCTGCTCGCCAAGCCGGACGTCCGGAATGCCTTCCACCTGTGCCCAGTGCGGCAGGAAGGCCAGTACCTCCTTGGCATCCATTGGCGGAATCAGCACAATTATGACTTGGTTCCCCTTTTTGCTTATGCTCAGCCCCTTATATCTTCAATCAGGTAGCTGAGTTACTCCGATGGATTTGCCGGGAAGTATTCTCTGTGTCCGACCTTATCCACTTATTGGATAACTGTCTGACTGCTGGCCCATCGAAGTCACCAGCCTGCCAGCAGCGGCTCGACATCATACTCGCCGCCTACAGTTACCTTGGAGTGCCGATCGCCCTAGAGAAAGTCATCCTCCCAACCACCTGCCTTACTTTTCTGGGAATCGAGCTTGACACATGCCGTTTGGAAGCAAGATTACCTGACGACAAGTTTCTCGAGTTACGAGAAATACTGGACCTCTTTATGACTCGTCACTCCTGCACAAAGCGAGACCTTCTGAGCCTGCTAGGAAAGCTCAGCTTCGCGGCCTCTGTTGTTGTCGCAAGTCGCACCTTTATGTGCTGCCTCTGGGACCACGCCGCGTCAGTCCCACAGTTACACCATCATGTCACATTGACTGCACCGTGCATAAGCAGACTTGCAGTGGTGAAAGTTCCTCCTGTCGCAGTGGAATAGTCGTTCCTTCTTCCTACGTCGCCACCTCTCTACTGCCACATCACTGCACCTGTACACGGATGCTACCGGCTCTGTGGGCTATGGAGCTTATTTCAACGGGCACTGGTTCTGCGGCTTGTGGGAAATACGCAGTGCAACTGCTGCATCCAGTACCTCGAATTCTACCCCATCGCACTGTCGTGCTCCACCTGGGGCCTGGAGTGGACCCCCAGATGGGTAGAGTTCCATTCGGACAATCAAGCAGTACTGTCAGCCCTTCGCAGCAGGACCTGCCGCTGCCCAAATGTCATGAGTTTATTGTGTGCCGTATTCATTGTGTGTGCTGTCAACAATTTTACTGTAACGGCATCGTACATACCGGGTAAAGTTAACACAATTGCTGATTGTTTTTCCCGACAGAATCTCGACACGTTTCGGCAATCGAAACCACACGCAGCGGCGAACCCAGTCGCACTTTGACCACTGCCGGCTATACCGGGGGAAGCCTCGATGACGTCTTGCGGTTCTATGCCCTGCAGGCGCTAGCCCACTCAACACGGAAGCGATACAGCGTAGGTCAGGCACACTACAACAATTTCTGCCGCCTGCACCAACGCAACCCGCTGCCAGCTAGTGAGCTACAGTTGGCTGAATTTGTCACTTATGTAGCTGACGTGGTGAAGGCGACCCGCACCACGATCAAGGTCTACATGGCCGCGGTCCGCGCAGTCCGCTTGGAGCATGGATATCGCGACCCATTTGATGGTATGTCTTTACCTCACAGAGTCTTCACGGGTGTGAAGTGCACCGCAGGCACACACTCTCGGCTCAACCACCTGCCGATCACCTTACCACTTTTTTGTGGCATTGTGAGCAATTAAAGCTCAACCGGCTGCTCTCGCCAATCGATCAGCTGATGATCGCAGCCGCCAGCTCCCTGGCCTTCTTCAGCTTCTTGCGCTGTGGCGAACTCTTGTCCCTCAACCGTGATGATGTCTCCTGCGGAAGGAAGCCAGAACGCCACCTTGAGCTGTCCATCCGAAAATCGAAAACTGACCCCTTCCGTCTAGGGTGCTCACTCATTGTCGGTAGTACGGATGCCAAACATGCCGTAGTCTGCCCCGTCCTGCTCGTCAAGACATTCAAGGGTGCAACGACCGAGAGGCGACCAACTGGTAATCTTTTCACCCGGCAGAGCAGCGAGACACTCTCGGGAAAAGAGTTTGTCTCTTGTGTTCAGCAGGCCTTGGGCCACCATGGAGTCCCAGACCCCAAGGCATACATCTGCCCCGGCGGGCCCACGTGCCTTGTGCACATGTCATTGGTGCCTTCGCACCAGCGTGTCTTTCGCACAAGCCAGTGTCTTCGCACTGCCATGCTTCCGGTGCCTGCTCACCAATAACGTGGCCACTCATGCTCTGACAGCAAACCCCTTGCCCAACACTTGCAGTCTGGTGTGTGATGGAAGTTAACAAACTGACTAGGTATTATGATACAAACTGACTAGATATGATACAAACTGACAAGATATCATGATACAAACTGACCAGGCATCATGATACTAACCGACTAGATGTCATGACACTAACCGACTAGATGTCATGATACAAACTGACTAGATATCATGATACAAACCAACTAGATATCATGATGCTAACTGACTAGATATCATGATACATACCGACTAGATATCATGATACAAACTGACTAGAACTGCAGGCCAAGATATCATGATACAAGCAGACTAGAACTGCTAGCCTTGGCAGAGAAGTACGTTTATGATAGCAGATTGTCTTGAATGCTGAAGTAGATGCAAAATTTTCAGCTGCAATTTTCGAAAGGCTAAGATTGTCCAAGCTGCTTGTTCTCACCTCCTTGTCTGGTCAGTTCATACTCTTCTTCTTCTTCTCTCCCTTCCTGCAAAATGGCGCTCGAGTCCAAAATGCTGTTTGAGCTGAAAGGCACTTCCAGTGTTCTGTTCAAGCATTCGGCCTCTCTCATCCTGCCACAGCCAGTGTTAACTTCCAAGACATGTAACACTCCATCTCCGTAGCCTCTTAGATGTTCTTGTCTAGGTTGGCCTTCTAGATTAATTTTCCTCTTTGCTTCTTGCTGTGGAGGAACAAAGCTCTGACTACTTCCTCTTTCTGGATGGTGTTCTTGCACCTCCCTTTTCTCTGTCCTTCGCTTGTCTCTTTCGTCTGCAAGTTTGTTAGTTCTACCCTTTAGAATGCCTTCCTGTGACTTTACTTGCTCATGAAACTTGCTTCTCCCTTCAAAAGTCTGAACTTTTCCGGTAGCGATATCCATTCTGCTTGGATGGCATTCAAACTGACTGTTTGTTTGGCTCTGGATTTCATCAGAAGACGTATCTTTCACGCTCACTTTCCTTCCTTGATTTGTAGAGTGTTGGTGAAAACTGTCTTTCTTCACAGTACATGCCACCTGAACGCTGTTGTCATGGTTCTCCACATGACAAGTGTCCTTCAATTGCTCAAACTCTTGCTTTTCTCGAGCAGCAGTGAAGATGTTGTGTGCTGTATTCTCTTGTCGATCTCTCGCTTGCAGCTCCACAACTTGTTTTCTCTGCTCCTCTATTATCCTTCTGTTTTCTTCCTCGCGAATTCTCTTCATCTCTTCTATTTTCTCTCTCCTTCTTCTCTCTTCCTCCTCTCTCATCTGTTTCTCTTCTTCCCACTTTTTTCTCTCTTCTTCTCTCCTTCTTCTCTCTTCCTCCTCTCTTCTCTGTCTCTCCTCTTCTCTCCTTCTTCTCTCTTCCTCCTCTTTCCTCTGTCTCTCTTCTTCTCTCCTTCTTCTCTCTTCCTCCTCTCTTCTCTGTCTCTCCTCTTCTCTCCTTCTCTCTTCCTCCTCTTTCCTCTGTCTCTCTTCTTCTCTCCTTCTCTCTTCCTCCTCTCTCCTCTGTCTCTCTTCTTCTCTCCTTCTTTTCTCTTCTTCCTCCCTCTTTTTTCTCTTTTCTTCTCTCCTTCTTCTCTCTTCTTCCTCTCTCTTCTGTTTCTCTTCTTGTCTCTTTTTCTCTTCTTCCTCTCTCCTGTCTCTCTCTTCTTCTCTCCTTCTTTCTTCCTCCTCTCTCCTCTGTTTCTCTTCCTCTCTCCTTCTTTTCTCTTCTTCCTCTCTTCTCTGCTTCTCTTGTTTCTCTTTCCTCTGTCTCTCTTGTTCCTCTCTCTTCTTTCTCTCTTCTTCCTCTATCCTTTTTCTCTCTTCCCTTTGCCTCTGTAGTTCCAATTCCTTGCGCCTCCTCTTCTCCTCCAGCCGGCGCTGTTCTTCAGCTTGTCTCCGTTTCTCTCTCACAACTGGAAGCCAGAGTTTTCTCATCCTTCAAAAGGCATAAAGGCATCAAAGCAAAGGGGAAATGAGCAAAATATTAAGAACGATTTTCCCTTTTGCCCGGGCCAATGTAACAGGAAACACGACTGCTGGATAGTGAAGGATGCCCATTCAAGGAATTGAGCGATCCCAACCCACCAACCCAATCAACCAGTCAAGCCAAGCAAACTTTGCAGCAATACGGAAAGCCATGCAGTCTGTCAGTTGCCCTACCTCCATGCAAGAAAACAAATATTGTGGCAGCTCCAGATGCATGCCAATACATGGGATATAATTTAACTAGCTAGCTATAGAGCTAGTAGAGCAGCTGGGGATGGGGGCAGGGAGGAGCACAATTGGATAAAAGGGGGGGAGGGGAGGGAGGGAGGAGTGGAATGGAGGGGAAGTTGGAAGAGTGGAGGAAAGAGGAAGGGGAGAGGGTGAGGTGGTAGGGCAAAGAATGAGAAAATATCTGGAAACAGTGACCTCCACCATGCTTAAACGGGAAGGAAATTAGATAGAACAGGGCTTTGTGATCGAGGTTCTGAAGTACTAGCGCACGCACTAAATATATATTGACACTGACTCACAATGCTACGGCAGGTAACTCCAAATGATATGTCCTGACATGCACGGAGGCTTCCTTCTTTAGGAAGCGCACACTCTGGTACTTCATTCTGTGGGGCTGGAATGATCAACAAGCTGAAATATAAATATCTCCAGGAAACTCAATAACATACTTTCCAATAAAATTTCCTTCTCCTGATCATCAAGAGACCGTCTTTTTGTGCATTGTGTGTCTACCAGAATAGTGACTTAATGTGATTCTTACCTAAACCCTCGAAAGTAGGCCTGGATCTTAACCACCGATGATTCTCTCTGTTTTTGAAGCCTTTCTTCTTCCTCCCTCTGCCAAGCAATTAAGAAGACGAGACAGGAGCAGAGGAAAGACAAAGCAAGGGGTGAAAAGGGTCGATTTTTTTTCTTGGAAGAACACCTGAGGAGTTTAAAGCTATGCAGAAGGAGGGTCAAACTTTAGTATCACGTTAGGACAAACTTGCCTCTAGAAAGGACAATGAGGTGTACTTCTACTTGGATTCTAATGGCTTACTGACTCGACACTGGGAACCGAAGTGTAGATGTAGGAAGAGGAGGGCCAATGTACATGTAATTGTGATTTCCGCCATCAAGAGCAATCGCTCCTCAGGCCTGCTGCCCACCGTGCTAACTTTGCCACATGACATTCCGTTTGCTGGTCATTTGAGGCGCAAGAAGACCACAGGCAGAATACTGGACTGGTCATTTGAGGCGCAAGAAGACCACAGGCAGAATACTGGACTGGTCATTTGAGGCGCGGGAAGACCACAGGCAGAATACTAGACTGGTCATTTGAGGCGCAAGAAGACCACAGGCAGAATGCTGACCACAGGCAGAATACTGGATCAATTCTATTGCCTGGTTTGCATTATGATGTCGAGCGTCTTTGCTCATTTTGCACAGTTTGTCAAAAGACCGCTCAACCATGTAACCCACGTGCACCAATGGTCTCTACTCTGCTGTTGATGAGTCCTTTAGTTTTGTCACCATGGACATTGTGGGTCCTCTTAAAAAAACAAGAAAAGGGAACAGATATATTCTAGTTTTGACCGATTATGCCACTCGGTATCCAAAAGCAATCTCATTTCAGTCTATGGATGCAGAAACAATCGTGGGCCAATTCTTGAGCGTCTCCTGACAGACCAAAGAAGCAGTTTTACTTTTTTTGATGAAGCAAGTGAGCGGACGTTTGCGCATTTCTCAAGTGCGTACAACGCCGTACCATCCACAAACTGACGCTTTAGTCCAGCGATTCAATGGAACTTTGAAAGCAATCCTCCGTTGCACTTCACAGGAAGCTCCAAGAAACTGGAACGAGCTCTTACCATATCTTCTTTTTGCTTATCTTGAGGTTCCACATTCTTCTACAGGCTTTTCATCATTCAAACTTCCGCACGGTTGATCTCTTCATGGCCCCCTTGATGTTTTGAAATCTTCATGGACCGGTGAAGTAGATTGTGAGCAGAATCAATGCAACGTTTTAGATTGCAAGGTACAAATATGTGATTGGCTGTCCAAATTATCGGAATGTGTGCAAGAAAACTTGGAAAAAAGTTCAATCCAAGCAAAAGCTAGAGAATGAGTCTTTCAGCCAGGTGAACAAGTTGTACTGTCACTATCGACTAGTCCGAAGAAACTACAAGCAGCGTGGCAAGGTCCTTTTTTGATTGTCAGGAAAACAGGGAAGGTTAATTATGAAACTCAGATGGCATGTAGGAAGATCTTTCATGCCGGCATACTGAAGAAATGAGGGTCGGAAAACGCAGCGTTGCCTTTCCTTGCCAACATAGACAGGCAATCGGAAGTAGTACAGGATGATGACGAAATGCTTTCTTCGAGTATTTCTTCCTCAACGGGATATTTCAAGGACGTGATCGTCAGCAAAATTTGTCAGACTGGGAAAACCAAGAATTAATGTCTCTACATGAAGAGTTTTCATATCTTTTTTTTTTGCACAGTACCGAGCAGAACAGCAATGACTGAACACCTGATAATTAGGCAGACTGACAAACCCGTCTGACAACACCTGTATCAGATACTTCAACCCTGGCAAGATCAGGCCAGGTTCAACAGCAAATTGAGGAAAGGGAGAGAATGGGTATTATCCATAGGTCAATGAGGGAATGGGCATCTCCTTTGGTTATCGTAACTAAGAAAGACGATTTTCTTAGACTTTGCATGGATTTTCAGAAACTAAATGCTGTCTCTGAATTCGACGCATACCAAAATGCCTCCTCAGGTTGATGAAGTTCTTGATTGAAGAAATGGAGAAAAACACATTCGATGAAAATTTGTAGATGCTCAAAATCTGTGCAGCACGGATTGTGAGCATCTACAAATTTTCATCAAAGTTCTTGATCGGTTGGGATAGGCAAAATACATTTCTACTCTAAACTTGGCGAAGGGTCCCTGTCAAATTTCAATGGCTGAGGAATCAAAAGATAAGGCTGCTTTTGTAACTCCATTTGGGTTGCTCGAATTTAATGTGATGCCTTTCGGTTTGCATGATGCTCCTGCCACAATTCAGCAAATGATGGATAATATTTTGCCGAACCAGAAGTCATCAGGCAGCTATATGGATCATGAAGCAATTCCTGATTTTGCCAGTCATTTCCATGATATACGGAAGCTACTTCTCTCTTTCAGGCAGGCCGCCTTGACCTTTAAACTGAAAATGGCCCAACTTGCTATGTATCATGCGAGAGTCCTTGGTCACATGGCTGGTCAAGTTAAAGTTCAACTGGACCCGAACAAAATCTTGGTGGTTTCCAACGTCCTTGGACAAAGAACGGTCTGCAACCCTTTCTCGGGTTGGTTGGGTAATACAGAAAATTCATTCTGAACTTCGCAGAACGAACAGCCATCTTGTCTGACTTAATGAAGAAGTTGAAGCTGGACACCAGGAATGTGTAGATTCTTTTGAAGCAGCTGCTATGCTCTTTTCCACGTTTAAACTTTCCTGATTTTCAGAAAAGTTTGTTGTTCAAACTGATACCTTCAAGATTGGCATGGAGAGGTTCTCAATCAAGTCAGTGACAATAGAAAGGAACGCCTGGTCCCCAACCACACACTTCGACTGGCAGAGCCCAATTATGCCACCACCAAGCTGGAGTGTTTAGCCATCAAGTGGGCGATCGGGAAGTTCTCACCTATCTTCTGGGATGCGATTTTGACGTGGAGACAGACTACGTCCATCTGCAATGGATGCAGCAGCATCAGCACAACGCAAGAATTGCGAGATGGCCAAGGGCCCTGTAGCCTTTTTCATTCAAAGTTCATTACAGGTCCGGCCATCAAAGTAGCAATGCTGATGTATTATCCTGCTATCGATTCACGGTGTATATATTTGTTTCTTTCTTGGCCTAGTTTGTAGTTTTGTCGTACGGTGGAAGAGTGTGACGTTGTGATCTATAGCTACTTCTTTTGACAAAATGGGTTTTGCCCTTTGTTCGGTAGGAGAGTGTGACAGAGTTCTGATCTCTGTGCCAAGTTTTGAGTTACCCGTGGCTAGCAGAAGTGGTCCATTTTTTTTTTTTGTATTTTATACACAAGTCAAACTATACATAAGACTGGACTTTGCAGTCTCAGACTTCAGCAATCTTCAGGATTCGATGAGAGATCATTTTGAAGCCGAGACTCGTGGCCTGGTACACGTGTGAGTTTCATGCTAAGTGAACGACTGGTGTGGCAGGTTGGTTCGGAACTTTCACTCCATATGGCAATCAATTGTACATAAGAACTTGGCATGCAGCTTCTCAAAATATTTGCAAAGCAAAGAAAACAGGCTTTAAGTTTTTGCTCAATCTCATGTCTTGATTGAAAATTAATCGAAGGTAACTTTATTCAAATGCTAGCTGGAAGGCTCTGAGCCACCTGCTCTAACCCTCCAGTTGCCCAGTTCCTTGCAAATACATACACAGACATTAGACCTACAATGAACCACTGGCAACTCTCTCTCTCTCTCTCTCTCTCTCTCTCTCTCTCTATCTTTATCTCTCTCTTTCTATCTATCTCTCTCACACACACACACACAAACAGGACGGCATAAGAACGTCTTGTATTTTCCTCTTCTTCTTCAAATATAAATGGACTACTCACTTCCAGATCTCTCAGAAATTGTCGATGCTTCTCTTGATCAAGCTCCAACGCTTCAAGAAAAGCCTAAATGTGGTAGGAAAAAAGTTATTAAGAATACAAAAGCATAAATGATATGGTGATATGGCTTTCGATCTCAAGTTTTCAAAAGATAGTAAGTTTGTCGAGAAGGTATGGCCTTAAAATGCTCACCAAATGTTGTGCTGTGTCTTTAGCGAACTCCACTTCATCCTTCACTGCCTTTACCAAGCGAAGGTCAACAAAAAGAGATCAGACAGCAATGCAACAAACTTTCTCAATGGTGGTTCCTAAACCCAATGCTCCTTACGCCAGCCGGTGCCAGCTTTCTGGCCGGTGGATGAATTTTGGAAGCTCCACAATTCCTGATGGTATTGGAAAGGGGACATAGCATGAATGTATGATCAACAGTTAGTTTCTGTCCCTAAACTAAAGAAACCGCTTTCTTTTTCCTGAATGAAAAGCCCAGAAGAGGGAGAGGAGTGAAGAAAGAGAAAAGTCACTGTCAAAAGAGATAAAATAACCCTGGCCAGGAAGCTGGCAGCCGTTGGTCTAAGGTGAATTTCAAACCACAATTCTTATAGGGAA
>JAOWAR010206169.1:0-14958 GCA_028571005.1 Clathrina lutea | reverse complement strand
ATGCAACACCGTACCATGGCATGCATGCATGCACGTGCACAGCCGAAGATTTTACGTGCTTGGACTCTGATATCAAAGTGCGAAACTGCGGCCCAAAAGTCCGGACCGGACGGTCTAAGGGTGACTTTGAACTTGCCCATATGAGCAGTACAGTTAGCTTGAACTTGACCATATGAGCCGTAGACTGATTTTGAACTCGAACAAATGAACAGAAGAGAAATTTTGAACTCGATAATATTAGCAGTGGACTGATTTTGAGCTCCACCATATCACCAGCAGGGTGATTTTGAACTCGACCATACGAGCAGGAGAGTGATTTTGAACTCGACGATATGAGCACAAAACTGATTTTGGACTCGACCATGTGAGCAGTAGAGTGACTTTTGACTCGACCATATGAGCAGTAGAGGGATTTTGAACTCAACCATATGAGCCGTTGACTGATTTTGCACTCAACCACATGAGCAGTACAGTGATTTTGAATGCGACCTTATGAGCAATAGAATGATTTAAAATCGAGCATTTGAGCAGTAGAGAGGTTTTGAACTCCACTAGATGAGCAGAAGAGATATTTCGAACTACCCCATATCAGTCGTAACCTGATTTAGAACTCGACCATATGAGCAGTGGAGGGATTTTGAAATCGACCAAATGAGCACCTTAAGCCATCCGGTCCGGACTTTGGGCCGCAGTTTCACATTTGGATATTAGAGTCTTGGCCGTGCACATGCATGCATGTACGTTGCATGCGTTTGCACATGCATTGATCGACGCGATCTTGCGCTGCGCTAAACACGTTGACTTGCGTGATGACATCAACATTCAGAGCGAAAACCAATCAGCGGCCAGGAATTTCTTCGCAGAACTTATTCACGAATCGGCCCAAAAGTCTGGACCGGGCGGCCTAAGGCAGCGGACTGACTTTCGACTCGACCATATGAGCGGTAGAGTGATTTTGAACTCGACCATATGAGCCATTGACTGATTTTTCACTCAACCACATGAGCAGTAGAGTGATTTTGGACTCGACCCTATGAGCAGTAGAGTGATTTGAAATCGTCCATATGAGCAGTAGAGAGGTTTTGAACTCCACTAGATGAGCAGAAGAGATATTTTGACCTACACCATATCAGTCGTAAACTGATTTAGAACTCGACCATATCAGAAGTAGAGTGACTTTGAACTTGACCACGTGAGTAGTAGAGTGAATTTGAAATCAACCATATGAGCCGTAGACTGACTTTGAACTGATATCATCAGTAGAGAGATTTTGAACTTGAATATAAGCGGTAGATTGATTATGAACTCGACCACATGAGCAGAAGCTTGATTTTGAACTCGACCATATAAGCAGTGGAGTGACTTTGAACTCGACCATATTAGCAGTGGAGTGATTTTGAACTCGATCATAAGAGCAGTAGGCTGATTTTGAACTCGACCACATGAGCAATAGGCTGACTTTGAACTCAACCATATGAGCAGAAAACTGATTTTGGACCCGACCATAACAGCAGTAGACTGGTTTTGGACTCGACCGTATGATAAGAAGAGTGATTTTAATCTCGACCATAAGAGCAGTGGAGTGATTTTGAACTCGACCAATTGAGCAGTGGAGTGATTTTGAGCTCGACCATATGACCATTGGACTGCATTTGAGCTTGTCCATATGAACAGCTGAGTGAATTTGAACTCGAGGTTATAAGCACTAGACTGATTTTGAGCTCGATCATATGAGCAGTAGACTGAATTTGGATTTGACCATACGAGCAGTGCAGCGATTTTGGACTCGACCCTTTGAGTAGTAGAGTGAATTTGAACTCGACCATATCAGCGGTAGAGTAAGTAATTGTAGATCATCTGAGCAGAAGACTGATTTTGAACTAGACCGATATGAGCAGTGGAATGGTTTCGAACACGACCATATGAGAAGTAGCGTGATTTTGGACTCGATCATATGAGCAGTAGAGTGATTTTGAACTCGACTACATGAGTAGCAGAGTGATTTTGAGATCGGCCATATAAGCAGTAGAGTAGTTTTGGACTTGAAAAGTGATTTTGGATCCGACCATAAGAGCAGTAGACTGATTTTGGACTCAACCATATGAGCAGTTGAGTGATTTTAATCTCGAGCTTATATAAGAGCAGTGGAGTGATTTTGAACTCAACCAAATGAGCAGTAGAGTGATTTTGAACTCGACCATATGTCAATTGGACTGATTTTGAGCTCAACCATATAGCCAGTTGCCAGAGTGAGTTTGAGCTCGATCATATGAGCTGTAGGCTGAATTTGGCTTTTACCATACGAGCTGTACAGTGATTTTGACCTCGACGCTTTGAGTAGTAGAGTTAATTTGAACTCGACCATATCAGCGGAAGAGTAATTTTGGACCCGACCATCTCACCAGAAGACTTACTTTGAGTGCGACCATAAGAGCAGAAGACTGATTTTGAACTAGACCGATATGAACAGTAGATTCATTTTGAACTTGACCATATGAACAGCGGAGTGATTTTGAACACGACCATATGAGATGTAGCATGATCATGGACTCGATCATATGAGCAGTAGAGTGATTTTGATCTCGACCATGGGAGCAGTAAAGTGATATTCGACCTGACCACAAGAGCAGTAGAGTGATTTCGAGCTCGACCATATGAGCAGTAGAGTAGTTTTGGACTCGACTATATGAGCAGCACGGTGATTTTGAAGTCAACTATATGAGCAGTAGAAGGATTTATAACTCGACGTTCTGAGCAGTACACTGATTTTGGACACAACGTTATGAGCAGTAGACTGAATTTGAACTCAGCCATAGGAGCAGGAAAGTGATCTTGAACTCGACCATATAAGCAGCAGAGCAAATTTGAACTTGACCATCTGAGCAGTAGACTGATTTTGAGCGTGTCCATCTGAGTAGTGGAGTGATTCGAACTCGACCATCTGAGTAGTAGAGTTTGTTTGAACGCGACCATATCAGCAGGACAGTGATTTTGAACTCGACCCTATGAGAAGTAGACTGATTTTCAACTCGCCCATATGACCAGTAGAGTGATTTTGATTTCGTCCATATGAGCAGTGGACTTATTTTGAAGAGGACCATTTAAGCAGTACAGGGATTTTGGACCTGACTATGTGAGCAGTAGAGAGATTTTGAACTAAACCATATGAGCAGTAGAGGATTTATAACTCGACTTTATGAGCAGTACACTGATTTTGGTCCTGACCACATGAGCAGTTGACTGATTTTGGACTTGACCATAAAAGGACTAAAGTGATTCTGAACTCAACCATATGAGCAGGAGACTGACTTTGGACTCAACCACATGAGCAGTAGAGTGATTTTCGACTCAACCATTTGAGCAGTGGAGTGATTTTGACCTCAACCATATGAGCAGTAGAGTCAAATTCGACTTGACCAAATGAGCAGAAAAGTGATTTTAAACTCAACCTTATGAGCCTTTGAATGATCTTGAACTCAAACATATGAGCAGTGGAATGATTTTGGACTTGACCATATGAACAGTAGACTCACTTTTGACTCGACCATATGAGCAGTATACAGACTTTCAACTCGACCATATGAGCAGAAGACTGACTTTCGACTTGACCATATGAGCAGTAGAGTGATTTTGAACTCGACCATATGAGCCATTGACTGATTTTGAACTCAACCACATGAGCAGAAGAGTGATTTTTGACTTGACAATATGAGCAGTAGAATGATTTTTAGCTCAACCATATGAGCAGTAGGGTGATTTTTGACTCAACTATATGACAAGAAGATTGATATTGGCCCCAACCATTATGAGCAGTAGACTAATTTTTGACTCGACCATATTAGCAATAAAGTGATTTTCAACTCGACCATGTCAGCACTAAAGAGATTACGAACTTGACCATATGACCAGTAAAGCCATTGTGCACTCGAACATATGAGTAGTAGACTGATTTTGAGCTTGAAAATCTGAGCAGTAGACTGGTTTTGAACTCGGCCATCTGAGCAGTAGAGTGAATTTGAACTCGATCATATTAGCGGTAGACTGAACTTGGACTTGACCGTTTGAGCAGAAGAGTGATTTCGAACTCGACCACTTGAGTTGTAGACTGATTTGAACTCGACCATATGAGCAGAAGAATGATTTCGAACTCGACCCAATGAGCAGTGGAGTAATCTTGAACTCGACTATATGAGCAGATGTGTGATTTTAAGCTCGACCCTATGAGTAGTAGAGTGATTCTTAACTCGGCCATACGAGCAGGAGAGTGACTTTGAACTCGACCATCTGAGCAGTAGACTGATTTTGGTCTCGACCCAAAGAGCAGTAGACTGCTTTTGAACTAGACCGATATGAGCAGTGGAGTGATTTTGATCTCGACCATTTGAGCAGTAGAGTGATTTTGAACACGACCATATGAGCAGGAGAGGGATTTTGGACTCGACCATATGAGCAGTTGAGCTATTTTGAACTCGACCATATGAGCAGTGATTATCGACCTGACCATATGAGCAGAAGACTTATTTTGAACTCAACCATATGAGGAGTAGAGTGATTATCGACTCAAATATATGTTCAGCAATGTGATTCCTGACCCGACCATATCAGCAGTAGAGTGATTTTCGACTCGAACATTTGAGCAGAAAAGTGATCTTGAACTCAACCATATAAGCAGTAGAGTGACTTTGGACTCGACTATAAGAAGAGTGGGGTGATTTTGGACCCGACCACCTGAGCAGAGAGTGATTTTGGACTTGATTATATGAGCAGTAGTGTGATTATAAACTCGACCATATGACCAGTAGAATGATTTTGGACTCGTGCATTTGAGCAGAAGAGTGATTTTGAGCTCAACCATATGAGTAGGAGAGTGATTTTGAACTCAACCATGTGAGCAGTAGAGTGATTTTGAACTCAACAATAAAAACAGTAGAGTGATTTTGTAATTAACTGTATGAGCAGTAGACTAATTTTGAACTCGACGATACGAGCAGTAGAGTCATTTTTAACTCGACCATCTGAGCAGAAGAGTGATTTTGAACTCGAAAACTTCAGCAGTTAGAGTGATCTTGAACTCCACTATAAGAGCAGGAGAGTGATTTTAAGCTCGACCCTCTCAGCAGTAGAGAGATATTGAACTTGACCATGTCAGCAGTAGAGTGGTTTTGAATTCGAAGATAAGAGCAGTAGAGTGATTTTCAACTTAACCATACATTGAGTAAACTGACTTTGAGCTCGACCATAGGAGCAGTAGAGTGCCTTTGAACTCGACCATCTGAAAAGTAGAGTGACTTTGAGCTCGACCATCTGAGCAGTAGCCTGATTTTGAACTCAACCCTATGAGCAGTCGAGTGATTTTGAACTTAACAATATGAGTAGTAGAGAGATTTTGAACTCACCCATATGAGCAGTAGAACGATTTTGAATTCAAGGATACGAGCAGTAGAGACATTTTGAACTCGACCATTCGAGTTGTAGAGTGATTTCGAAATCAAGCATTTGAGCACTAGAGTCATTTTGAATTCGACCCCATGAGCAGTAAAGTGATTTGGAACTCGACCATATTAGCAGTAGAGTGACTTTGAACTCGACCAGATGAGCAGTAGAGTGACTTTGAACTCGACCATAAGAGCAGTAGACTGATTTTGAACTCGACCATATAAGCAGTAGAGTGATCTTGAGCCCAAACAAACGAGCAGTAAAGAGATTTTGAAATCCACCGTTTGAGGAGTAGAGTGATTTTGAACTCAACCATATGCGCGGTGGAGTTATTTTGAACTCGATTGCATGACCAGTAGACTGATTTTAAACTCGACCTTATGAGCAGTAGAGGGATTATGAGCTCGATCAAATGAGCAGTAGAGTGACTTTTAACTCGACCATCTATGCTGAAGAGTGATTTTGAACTCGACCATGTGAGCATTAGAGTAATTTTGAACTCAACCATATGAGCAGTAGAGTTACTTTGAAATAGACCATATGAGCAGTAAAGTGATTTTCAATTCAACCATATGAGGAGTACAGAGTTTTTTGTGCTTGACCATTTGAGCAGTAGAGTGATTCTAAACTCAACCATATGAGCAGAAGAGAAGTTTTGAACTGGACGATCTTAGCAGTAGAGTGACTTTGAACTCGACCATATGAGCAGTAGAGTGATTTTGAACACCACCATAAGAGCAGTGGAGTGAATGTGGACTCGACCATGTAAGCAGTAGACTGATTTTGTACACGACCAGATTAGCAGTAGGGTGAATTTGGACTCGACCATATGAGCAGTAAAGTGATTTTGGACTCAGCTTTATGAGCAATAGAGTGATTTTGAAATCAACCAAATGAGCAGTAGGGTGGTTTCCAACTCAACCATAGGAGGAGGACACTGATTTGGGACCCGATCATGTGAGCAGTAGAGCGAAATTTAACTTGTTCTTATGAGCAATAGAGTGATTTATAGCCCAACCATATGTCCAGTAGAGTGATTTATAGCCCAACCATATGTCCAGTAGAGTGATTTATAGCCCAACCATATGTCCAGTAGAGTGATTTTACCCGACTTAATGAGCAGTAGACTCACATTGGACCCGACCATATGAGCAGTAAAATGATTTTGGACTCAACCATATGAGCAGTAGAGTGATTTGAACTGAACCATATGAGCAGGAGAGTGATGTTGAGCTCGACCATTTTAGCAATAGAATGATTTTGAACTTAACCATATGAGCAGTGGAGTGATCTTGAACTCCACCATCTGAGCCGTTCACTGATTTTCAAGTCAACCACATCAGCAGTACAGTGATTTTGGACTTGACTATAAGAGCAGTAGAGTGACTTTGTTCTCAACCATTTGAGCAGTGGAATGATTTTGGACTCGATTTAATGAGCAGTGGGCTGACTTTGGACCCGACCATATGAGCAGTAGAATGATTATGGACTCAACCATATGAGCAGCAGAGTGATTTGAGCTGAACCATACGAGCAGTAGAGTGACTTGAACTCGACCCGATAAGATAAGATAAGAGCAATAGAATAATTTTGAAGTTAACCTTATGAGCAGTGGAGTGATTTTGAACACGACCATCTGAGGAGTAGAGTGATTTTGGACCCGACCATGTGAGCAATAGACTGTTTTTGTACTCGACCATATAACAGATATAAGCAGTAAAGTGATTTTGGACCCGGCCGCATGAGCAGTAGAATTATTATAGGTTTGGCCATGTGAGGAGTAGAGTGATTTTGAACTCGATGATCTGAGCAGAAGAGAGATTTTGAACTCGACCATATCAGCGGAAGAGTGATTTGGAACTCGATCGTATGAGCAGTAGAGTGATTTTGAACTCAACCATATGAGCAATAGAGTGATTTAGGACTCTATCATTTTATGAGCAGTGGACTGATTCTTGAACTGACCATAGGAGCAGTAGATTTATTTTCAACTCAATTATTTGAGCAATAGAGTGATTTTGATCCGAACCACATGAGCGGAAGAGAGATTTTGGACTTGACCTCATGAGCAGTAGACTGATTTTGGAACTGACAATGTGAACAGTAGACTGATTTATGATTCACCCAGATAAACAGGAAAATTTATTTGAACTCGACGTAATGAGCAGTAGAGTGACATGTAACTCGACCAGATGAGCAGTAAAGTGGTTTTCGACTCGACCGTATGAGCGGTAAAGTGATTTTGAACTCAACCATATGAACAGGATAGGGATTTTGAACTCGACCATATGAGCAATAGAGTGATTTTGAACTCAACTATATGAGCAGTGGAGTGATATTGAACTATACCATATGAGCTGTTGACTGATTTTGAACTCAACAATATGAGCAGTACAGTGATTTTGGACTTGACTATATGAGCAGTAGAGTGATTTTGAGCTTAACCACATGAGCAATGGAATGATTTTGGACTCGACTTAACGAGCAGTAGACTGATTTTGGACCCAACCATATGAGCAGTAGAGTGATTTTGAACTCAACCATATGAGCAGTAGAGTTAATTTGGACCCGACCATATGAGCAGTAAAGTGATTTTGAAATCAACCATATGAGCAGTAGAGTTATTTTGGACTCGACCATATGAGCGGTAGAGGGATTTTGAACTTGGCCATATCAGCAGTAGACTGATTTTGAACTCGACCATATACAGACAGGACAGCATAAAGACAGGAAAAGGTGCTTTCCCGGAGAGCGCTCAATGCGCAGAACACAGAGCTAGAATACACATCGCAAGGCACAAGGGAGGCAAATTTCCAGTGAGTCTGAGTTTCACGAAGTTCATGGATCGTCAGACAAGTACATTAAATGCCAGACAGGCGCCATGTCTACTTTACTGTAGACACGCTAATGTACAATGAGGTAGCCACAATATTTCTCCAGACTTGTACGGTGAAAAAAAGGAAGTGAAATTGAAAACGCTTTGGCGTCAATGCCGTCATCAGCTCATTTTCCATATTGCTTCCTTTGCTCGCTGTAAGAGTCTGAAGAAAGCTTGGGGATAAAGTTCCTTTTGTCAATCTGGGATTTACTTTGAATCGACTTTGGTGATCGACAAGTGACTGGTTTCTCATTTTCCTTTCAGAGTCTGGCTGAGCTCTTGTCTTGGAAGGCAGGTATCGATGAAACACCCTCCTTGCTCCATCTCGACATCGACAAGGGCCTCCTTACTCCTGCAAGTGGCTGTGCATTGCGTGGTGGTTGCCACTACCTACAAATGACAGCTGCAGATGTAGGTGATGTCATTATCTTTCGTCTGTTCGCAGTTCTTCAGAACGCCCTTCGGATGTCCTTCCAGAAAGCAGGAAACTTTTTGATAAAAAAAAATTATTTGTTCCAAACATGGGATCTTCCAAAACTTCTAGCTTTTCTTAAGGACTTAAACAGGGAGGATTGTAGTCAGCTGTTTCATATACCAGCTGCCTGTGAGAGGCGAAATCTAAATGATACAATTGGCAAAATTATTTCACTCCGAAACAAACAAGCACATGGTGGAAGTTACAGTTTAATTGCTGTCAGGAAATGTGGGGAGTGTATTTGTAAACTTCTTCGTGCTTTGAAAATGAATAAATCGAAGGAAGTAAATGACAAACAGGAGCAACTTTTCACAAAATCACAAGATCTGTGCCTCCTTTTTGACACAGTGCTGTTTTGTGCAAACAAAAAGTTGAGTGCAAACGATCCCGTCACTTTTCAAGCAATGTCAACAAGCGGTGAGAAGAGTTTTTCGACAAGAGAAGCGCTTTCAACACCAACACTTGTCGGCAGAAATCATGAGCTGGAATTTATCGTGTCGTGCTTGGTGCAAAGTTACCGCCTGAAGAGATACGGTAGACTTTTGCTTATCGGGCAGCATGGAGTTGGCAAAACAGCACTTGTTCGAGAAGTCCTCCACCAGTTGCAGGGAGTATTTCCTTCACAGCATTTCTTTCAAGCTAACTCGAGAGAGAGTGTCCGTGCTTCGTGCTGCCTGTACTTCGAATACAAGGCGGGGGAAAGTGAGAGCTTTCGAATTCCCACAATGAGATGTGTGGAAGACGCTTTGAGAGAAGATCTTTCAAAAGCCAAAGAAGGTCTTCTTCTTGTGTTTGACAATGTGCAAGATCCGGACTGGCTTCTGAGATTTCTTCCTGAAAAACAGCACTGCATTCTTTTTACAAGTGTTAGTCTTGCCCCTTGGCAAGATGTCGACAAAGGAATCTCCTCATTTGTCGTTCGAAAGATCAACGCACTTTCCACAGAAGCCTCCCTTGAGCTGCTGCAGAACATCATGGGAAAAAACGGGGGAGGCAAAATCTACAAGAATCTTACAAGCACTTATCAGAGAAGGAGTGTTCTTTGTCACTTCCTTGAGGAGAAGATGGGAAACATACCGTTGGCTGTCCGTCTTTGTGCATTCCAGTTCTGTGCAGGGAAGTTGTCGCTTGAAGAGCTTGATAGGCCACGCTTCGATAAAGAGTTCATGGTTTCGAGATGCAGAGAAGATGAGAAAGCGGCTGGTCGCATTCACTGCCGTGGATTCTATTACATTGTGAAATATGCATTGAAAAGCCTCTCCTCAAAAAAACTGGCCACATCGTTGTGCCTTGCTATATCAATCCTTCCTTTGACTGGAATTTCTATCAGGTACATCAATGTTATCATAGCCAGTGTCAAACAATTTATGGTCTGCAACAATCTAAACCCAGTGCACGCGAAAGACCAACTCCTCTCCTCGGGCCTTTTAGACAAGGAAGAAAACGGAGATTGGTTCATGCACAACGTCATCAAAGAACACGTCAAAGTTCAGCTCTGCAACAGCGAGGGCAAACAGTTTGTAAATGATACATTTTGGGCTGCTTACTATGTCCTGTATACAATCTTCTCGGAGATTATCCACCCTGAAGCTTTTCTTGAAAATAAAATAGCTTCTTCTTTCCATCTTGCAGGTCCCAAAGCTGATCGTGTGTTCCTGAATTACCTCAATCACTTCATTGAGCAAATCCAAAATATTTGCAATGAAGACTTGGACCTACTTTTTGGAGCTATATACCTGAAGAGAAAAGTAATGGGCTTATTCGCCCATTTTCACTATAGGCCTGTCGAAAGGGATTTTGAGAAACTCAACCAGAAAATGATTACAGGAGCACAGTCTGACAGCGAACTTCAAGGGGTTGTTTGGAAAACCTATCCTGACCAGAGATCGTGGACACTCCGTTTAATCTTCAGACTCTACAGAGTACTGGGCAATGAAAGCATTCATTCAGTTATGAAATACGCTGTCTGCTCCATACAGCTTTCAACAAGCCTTCCTGACTTCCTTGTGCTGCTGAGATTCTGGTTGTCTTGTCTGACATACCACTTTCCAAAACAACCACAAGCCGTGCTCAATTTGATGAGGAACATTCACTTTTCTCCGCTTGGACTCATTCAGGAGTTCTTCTCGACTGGTCTCTTTGAATGTGTTTCGTGCTTAAGGTATGTTTGCGGAGCTTTGCTAAAGGCGGAGGATGTGTCAAATGCAGTAAAGATTACTCGCCCATTTTTGACCACTGATCAAGTGGCTACTCAAGGCTGGCCTGAGCTTGCTCTCTTCGATCTACAAAGGATGACTGAGAACATAGCTTCGTGGTTTTCTGCAAAGGACGTTCTACTTGAAGGTTTAGAATGGTGGAATGAAAGCTTCTTCATTGCTGGTAGGATCCAGAACTTGCCATTTGCAGAATCTAATCAGTTCAGCATCTGTTCCAAAGTCATCTTCTTCCTCTCAACTAACACTGCTTTGAGAAATCATGCGGAAAGTCTTGGGATACTTACAGCTGTTCTCCACGAATGGATTTGCAGAATGTCAACTTTGAAAGACAACGTCACGAGAATTGAACAAATGCACCCCAGCGTAGCAGAGATATCGTTCCGCTATTTAAATGTGGCCTTGGCCTCCGTCGCTGAAGACCTTGGCCAAGCACACGAACTGACACAATTTATCATTGAAGCTCTGCTTGGCCTTCTTGCAAGAGTGGATATGTTTGTGCTAAGAGCAGTTTGTCCTTCTTGCTTTATGCAAGCGATACACTTATACCAAGGAGAAAATTCAAAACAGTCTCATCAAATTTTTTTTCAGGTGTTTTGGAGAGTGTGTAAGGTGCTGTCGTCAATTCGGCATGCCACTCTTAAGAGTGCGGCTCTTGTTTTCTACCTGTTAATGTCCCTTTGGCCACGCCCACCAACACAGTCTCTACAGAAAGCGTCACTGGTCTTCCCTAAGCATCCTTTGGAAACGTTAGCTGCAGCCTTAGTTTCCGTCGTCAGTAGCTTTCGCTTGGAGTGCGAGGTTTATTTAGACAAAGAGGATTTCCTTCAAGGACTTTTTTCCCAGTACAAAGTCAGCCTTGAGGCAGTTGTTTGCATAATGAAGAGACTGGCAAGGACCATGAGGAGAGAAGGCCGGAAAGATTGCTCCGATCAGCTTCACCAGGACGCGTCACGAGTTCGAAAACTCTCAGTTGAAGGTGGTCTTGAAATGTCTGTGCTGGTTCACTTCACGTGGCGTGCAATTAAAGAAGAAGGTCCATTTTTTCTTCATAACTTTAAGTGCAGCTTGGGTGATAAGATTATCACATGGATACCGAACAATTGATAAGATTATCACATGGATACCGAACAATTGATAAGATTATCACATGGATACCGAGCAATTGGCTTTGAATAAGCTTCCTGTAATTGTTTGTGAAATATCGATCTCCTAATTTACCTTGTCGAGACCTGTGTCTGCGACATGAGATTTTGCTTGCATTTTGCAAGGCCCTCCCTTCCGAGTGTTTTGAGCAATCTGGGAGTGGTGCGGCTGCCAGAAGCTACAATTCTGAAGCATCCCACAAGCGGAAAGGTGTTATGGAGAGATAAAGTCATGGCTTTGCATCAAACTCATCCTGGGCATTTAGGGCCGGGTGCACTGCAAGAAAAAAAACATCCTGGCGACAAACCGCAGCTGGTTTCCAAGCTCTAGCAAAGGGCTAAATACGGCTGGGTACTGCGTGTTGAGAAGGCGAGGACCAGCAGAGAACGTCGACATGTCTTAACTGCTGCATGGAAGAACTCGGAACTGGTTTCCTCGATCTCTATACCCATCATGCAAAATTTGTTGAGTTCATTCTCTTTGTTCACACTCACTCTTAGTTCTCAGTCAAACCACAGCGCAGTGCACTCACAACCTCTTCATTTTTCAACCTCGCTCAGGTCTCAAGCACACACAAACCCCTTCCCCGAATGCACACCTAGAAGAAAACCATCACCGAACCATGGTCCTCCACTTTTGTTTTCAACTTTTTTCAACAGTATCGATTGGACCCGAACACTGCTGATGAAGGTGTAGAGACTAAAATGGTTAGCTTTTTCACAACCAGTTCGTTGCTGTTAATCTTTCGGTATTTTCAAATGACAGTGACTTCTAAGTCGTTTCAAAAAGTCGTTTTCATTTTGTCGTAATGTTAAATGGGGCATAAATCGGCACATTTTCGAGGTGGAGATCTGCCGTCTTTGAATCGAACGGGATGAAGTTACCAACACACACTAACATTTTCGTAGCTACTGTACAGCTCAAAAAGTGGTTTTTCTATCACAGCATTGCATGCTAGTTACAGCAGACTACTTTATCAAGGGCAGCTATTACGTGGACTTAAGCTTCTTCAATAAAGAAAACAGCTGCCAGTCATCCACGAGCGTTTTTGGGAAAATGACGGCATTTAAGTGACCATTTCTGGTTTGCAAGGCCAAGCACAGGCAGTTACCAAATGGAACAAGCTCCTAGCAGAAGGCAGTATTTATCTTCTTCCCTCTCTCTTCCGACTAACCCAACATGCCCCACCGATCATCCCAATCTGTAGTTTCAAGAGTTACAGGATCGATGGGGAAATGATTTACGATTCTGAACATTTCCTTTCGTAGAGAAAAAACGTTTTTCTTAAGGCGTCTGCTGTCGTCGATAGTGTGGACAGTGAATGGAAGTCTAAACAGTTTATCCATGGTCGGTGTCCGATGCTGTACCGCTCACAATTTGTTTGGCAAACTTTTATACTTTGTACGGTCGGGCGTCGAGCACCGTTCAGGCAGTGGAACCTACACATTATTATACTTTGTGCTATGCAGATACATGGCATGTACCGGTTCCCAACTACTGCTACACTAAACTCAGTTAGCATATCCTATACATATAATTGCCAGCCTAGCCTCGAACACAGACCCTCATTGCCGGCACAAGAAACATTTGACGGTGGCGAAGAGTGGTAGGTTATAATCAGGGGTGCGAAAGATGAGTGTCTGGGTTCGAGGTTCTGGTCAAACAGAACATTTCTTTGTAAAGAACCTGAGTTGTACTATGTAGTCATTGAAAACCGCGCCTTTGTTAATCAGGATCAGACCTCGCACAAAATGCTTGTATAAAACCCCGATGAAAAATGGGGTAGAACCTTTTTTCAATGTACAATTGATTGCCATTTTTAGGATGGTTTGAATATCTAAGCCTATCTTTTTAAGGCGGGACCCCTTGAGGCTATTTTCCCAACCAGAAGAGCTATCACTTTACTTTTTTTTGCTTGAAAGGCCTTATGAAAAACGACTTTTTCAAGTGGTTTGTAATCTCTGCGGTCTGTTAAGGCCGCAGAAACCCGAAAAACCCCGAAAAGAGATGCATCGCACCACTGAATTGACTGCAACTTTCACACACTGTACGCGAATGATTTTTGCTGCTTCTGAAAGATCTTGTGTTTGCCTACAAAAGGGATCTAGCGATTTTTTTTATTTTGCGATTTGACTACTTTATGCCCTTCCAAACTTATGGCATCATTTAGGCCATACTTTTTGATAAAATTTTCCTTGATCAATTCATTTCCTCCGTGTGGTTACATCTCTTCCTTCCAAAGATACAATACTTCGACGTTTTCTTTAGGTCACCGTCCCTAAGTACATATTCGTACTCAGGAAAGGTGACAAACATAATAGACTGTTTCTGCTCCGGAGTACAAATTCTTTACCCTATGGTGATGGTGTAGACACTGAAACATCGAGTTTTGTATCTTTGTTAACCTTTACCCCTTTTTTGTGAGAATAAAACGTTTTTTTTTTGTTTAAACAATGGTCAACCAAAGTTATGAGGAATTAAACGTCACAAAGATTATGTTGAAGCAATTTGGATGATACTGTAAAGCCCTATATACTGAGTATTGAGAAAATTAAAACCCGTTTGAGAATAGGAGGAAACTGCAGAGATTTGATTATCCGAAGTGGACGCCATGAGAAACATTTTTTCGGGAAATAAATATTCCAATCGACTGTGGAACTTTGAAAGAAAAAGGGTCGTCGGGAAAAAGGACTAAAATATTCCAATCGACTGTGGAACATTGAAAGAAAAAGGGTCGTCCCTGGGTGGGCTTGAACCACCAACCTTTCGGTTAACAGCCGAACGCGCTAACCGATTGCGCCACAGAGACG
>JAOWAR010206058.1:0-14968 GCA_028571005.1 Clathrina lutea | reverse complement strand
TTCGCGAAGGGTGCGCCCAAAAAATTACATCGCCCAGAAAGTACCCAACTCGCACCTCCCCGCGGAAACCCGCAAAAGAAAGCTTACCCTTCCCCATAAGGCTGCATACATCAAAGGATCACGGTGTTTTTTCGTACTTAATCGCCATACAACTTTGTCGACTGGGTACGTGAAGAAGCTAATGTCCTTCCCTTGCCGAGAGTTTTTGGAGCAGTCGGCCACACAACATGGAGCCGTTGTGCGTTTGGCAAGGGTAGGAAGTCTCTAGCCATCAGCAGTGTTTCTAGGACGCTTGCATCAGGCAGGCGATACGAGACAGACAAGTAGCGCCACGTAACGCTCGACGCCTAACGTAACGCTCCGTGCGTACCCTTGCGTGCGTAACGTTCAGCCTTGGAGCCCTCCTCCGCGATCGAAGGGGTGAACTTCTACATGTAGCTGATCTTAGTTCGTAAGCGGGGCTGCACCGCCAGCCGCGTGATACCCGGTCCAAAAATGGCGTCCCCGGGCATGTGAGTGTCATGGTCTTAAAACTAATCTCATTCCGGCTTGGCGAGAATGCGAGAATGTGGTGTGTTCAGTCGAGTCAACAGATCCAGAATGCAGATCTTTTTGAGCTGACTTTCATGCGTATCGCGAAGAGCGCCTTATAGCGTGTAAATTTGCTCTGCGGGTATTACTTGCTCGCGCAAGCCGCACGCGGACAATGCAGTTTTGTCTGATCTATACTACCGTTCGAGTTCTAACAGTACGCCTAAGGATCCTCGTTTGGCCAAATAATTAGAAGCATTTCTAGAGCGCAAAAGAGCACAGCGAGAGACACGTACCTATGCCGGGCGCATGCCGCATGCCGTACAATATGCGCTGGATTTCACTCATGGCTGTGAAGCTCGCCTTCGTGTCGCTCTATTCTGCAGAGGGTCACGCTTAAAATAGGCCCGTTCTTAACTGGGTCTTCGCAGACCTCGCGAATGGATTCAAGCGTTCAACTTGCCTGTTCTTCCCTGTGCGAAAGCTCAGGCTGCACGGTAATCCTCGCTTTGTAGCCGGGGAGAATGTCAACGCTTCCCCACCTTCAACTGCCCACCCCATGGCCATGCTGTCCCGGAGAAAAATCCGGGAAAACAAACCCTTTAAAATATTGCTGTGAGGCGCACTTCTAATGGTACCGTCATGGGTTTTAAAGAAACTGAAATGTCTTTCCACCTAACCTGGGGTGCTGCTGTGAGCATATGGCCGTTTCTACACTAGTAATCCCTCTTTTCTGGAACAATTGCCAGGCGTTAAAACTGTGGTTTCTGCAGGAACGTCTTCACGTTTGTCTTCCCCTAAATACACCCACCTTTTCCCACGAAAGGCCCACTTTTTTCAGTCCGCTGCTGTTTTTTCCCTCTTGGTCGATTTTTCTGTATGCCAGGAAATCTAATTTTTTAAGCTTTACATTGGCATGCGTTTCAAGACTGAGGAGCGTGCGGTTGCTGAGCAATCAAGAGCTCAGCACAAATTTCCCGTTTAGAGGGTGATCCAAAAACCAGCAATGCCGTTTACTGAATGCATTGAATGGATCGCGGTGTTTTTGCTCGGCGCTTGGGCTCGGTCGCCATTTTCGAAATGACCCACGTTGGGCTCAGTCACGACGTCGACGTCTTTCTATGAGCATGCGTATAATGATGACATAGAGTGCACGTGACATAAACGTTCCTGGTGCCCATGCGCACAATAAATTGACGTGTGCAGTGAAAGTGCATGCGCGTTCTTCTTGTCTTGATTCGCAGTGTGAAGACGAAGCCTGACCAAGAAGACGAGGTTCCGCGTTTTGGAGTTTGGGAGTAATCCACCTCTGCAGAAAGTTTGTTCTGCCATCGATCCAAGAAGCGTGCGGATTGCCCCTGTTTCAAAGCGGATTGCTGCTGGCCCTTCCCCACTTTGTCCCAAATGCGGACGGACTTCTCCTTTGATGGTCTGAAACGCTGACCCTCCGTTATCCCGGCCAGAGTACTATAGCTCTGGGAGATAGCAGAGGCCCCTAGCTTTGCCTGCCTCCTTCCGAGGACGGCGAAAAACTTTGTTGCATAATCTTAGAAAGCCGGGTTCAACTTCTTGTCAGACGGACTCCTTCCGTGTCTCTAGCGCTGACCGGAACCTCCGCTGTCCACTGCATAATATTATAGGACTAGAGCTGTATTAGGCTAGCAGATGCCCCAAGCTGTGCCTGCCTCCTTCGGAGAACAGCAATAAACTTTGTTGCATTGGAGAAAGGGTCAAGTTGATGTTAGCCGGCCTCCTTCCGCGTCTGAAGCGCTCACTCCAAGGGCAGGCTGACCGGAATCTGTTATCCACTGCATAGGACAACAGCTCTAGGATGTGGGAGGCCTCTACCTTTGCCTCCTTCCCTAAGAGGACAGCGGAAATCTTCGTTGCTTATGGCCAAGGATGATAGCCCTTCTACATCAGCTTTAGGACGACCACTCTGTGGCAGGCTATAACATGGATGCAGGCAATGTCTGCGATGCACCCCCTGCGATTTGTTGTCATAACAACTAAACAACGCGTGGAAGAAAAAGAACAATAACAAGGGGAAGGAGTGTTACAATAATGATAACAATAGTAAGTATAATAATAAGTACCACCCGTTTAAACTCCATACCTCTACTTAGTCATCATCCCCAGCTTAATTACACGAGCACCCTGCATTTGAAAGCAACACTTTTCCCTGGATCCTCACGCTCAATCTTCGCACATTCTTCATCCTAAGCTAATCGCCACATGAAACACTTTGGCAATAACCACACCAAACAGATGTACGCAAACAAAAATTCGTGCAAATTATAAGATAGTGCAGATTCAAAACAGGGCTTTTTAGCTGCAGTGCGACATCGCTGACTGCTTTATTCCAATGTGCACACCACTTATTGCCTTCTCAACAACATGTCCTTTGGCTTCGAGCTCAAAACAGCCAGCCACATGCCAAGGATTAAATTTCAATATAACGTGGCTGGCTTTTTCGAGCCCGAGGCCAAAGAACATGTTGTTGAGAAGGCAATAAGTGTTACGCACATTGGAAGGAAGCAGTCAGCGATGTCGAACTGCGGCTCAAAAGCCCTTTTCTTGGAATGTGCACGATTTTTTGTATCTTATAACACTTAATGGGTGATCGTTTGCAGAATGGTACTGTCATATACAACATCCACATTCTGGGATTGGGCAGCTTGGATATACACTAAAATTTACAGCAGATATGCACAGGCTCTGAATATTAAACTCCTGGCAGTCATATTTTTACTAATTTCTTTTTCCACAACTGAATTGGTTCGTTCTTCATTGGTGGCAGGCCTTGCCATGAACACGCCAGCAAGCTGCTGCTGGTTCACTCCAAGTGCAATGGCAAAAGGCACACGACAAGATGGCGGCTTTGGTAAATGCTCCACAGAAAAAAATTCGAAAAGTGTGTGTACAGTAGAAGTCAGATAGCATGTACCATCAGGAAAGCATACAAAAAACATGTCAAAACCAAAGTATATGTCATGATTTGCGATGAAGCAGTCTTCTACTGACGCTGATTTTGCGTGGGCCGAGTGTACGACAACTAAGCCCAGCACATATTACCTCAATTTGACTTGAAGACTTCCTTTTCTTTTTGCAAATGTTGGTCATAATTGTAAGGTCACGGCTCATGCTTACAGAGGTAAAAATTCATACAAGTAATAAATTGATTATACTTTCCGTCATCTAGTTTTTTTCTTATGGATGCACTGAATGGAAAAATAATCTCTTCGCCTCCCTCAGCAGAATGCAGAAGAAGAAGAGTTGCAGAAGTCGATGTCCATGGCAAAGGTCAAGAACGGTCCTTGCGAACGTAGCATTGAGCCAGTTCTGCAGCGTAATGGAGTACAGAGATAATATTACGACGGCGGAGCATTCGTTGGCAACCGCGTTCAGAAGGCCTTGACGGAGAAGGTCATCAACGACTTGACAGAGGCGCCACAAACAGTCGTTAGCCAATGTTGTCCAAGGCTAGCTCCTGACGTTGACACCATTGGAAGCCGCTACAGAGCATAGATAAACCAGTATGTGTCGTGGAGTCACCTCTTAAGTACAACATTGGCCGTTTCTGAGGGAGAGCTGACGACGCCGGAGGGTCATAATAAGATATTCATGGCAAGCGCTCCTCGATAGATCATCTTCAGACGACTGGAAAATATCACGTCCCACCTTCACCTGCTGGAAGATCACGTCGTGAACTGCACGCGCAGATTTGGCGTTGGACTAGGGCTTCTGGGCTAGCAGGGCGGGGAGGGATACATCATGGGCTCACCATGCTCTCTGCATCGTTCAGCAGCATAAGAGATGATCTGCAGCACCCGAAAACCACCCTCCACCAGCATACTGTCTCAACTCTTCCACAGCACCATCACCACTCCCCGTGCCGACTCCCCATCCCGGTCGAAGGAAGCAGTAACAATGAGCTATTTAACAACAGACAAACTTTTTTTCTCGTCTAATGACAAATGCGTTGACAAATGCCCTTCTCAACTTCTTATATTTTTTTGGAAGTTGTGAGTCTGTGCGCTTCTTTGCTATACGTTCCAACACGCCTGCACCGATTGGTACCAATCTTCCGACGTCGCCTACGCTCCTTCCGAGGAGTGTTTTAGCAGAAGAACGGACTCTTTGCCAACCCTCCTTCCTTTGAAACGTAAAACGCCCTCTATCTCCGGTGTATGGAGCGCCCAGGCCCGGCGCAGGGCTGCAGTATGCATCTGGCTGTGGTATGGCCCAGCGAAGTGACTGTAGTTCACGAACCCTGGACCATCTTGCTCATGCACCTGTGGGGACTGAGGAAATCCTCGCGTACAAAGGACGGGTACTCAGCTACTTGCTCATACTTTTCCCCATTATGCTTTTCTTTCAAGGAGATACCGACAGGGTAACAGCTCAAACGGCGGGTGAATGGTGCTAGACTAAAAACAAAATAGAATAAAAAATGAAAAGAAAAGGGAAAGGGAATAATCAGAGAAACAAAAGGGTGGTTTCCTGCTCCGCCGCCTTGTCTTCGCAAGTTCTTTTGACGAAAAATTGCCTGGATCGGAAGGCATCGATTGGTCTTCCAGGTTTTCGGAGGGCGTGATGCGTTGTCTCCAAGGACAAGAAGTCAAGCAAAAGGAGACAGAGAGAGAGAGAAGGAAATAAAGAAAAATAATAATCTGGATTTGAGGCTAAACAATGGAAAGCAAGCGATGCAACAAATGACCGAGGAGAGTAACTCCGTGCAAAACTCCCCCGAAAGCAGACTGATCAAGGTCTAGAAGTAGAAGACGTTGCCGACTACTGAATTCGCACACACTGTACCCGGCCTCCAGCATTCAGCGCGGAAGAAAAAACCGGCACAAATTAGTTAAACCTGTATTGCCTCAGTTTCCTAGGTGACTGCACATGACGTGTCACAAACAGCTTCAAGAAGCCTTCGTTTGGCGTAGGTTGGAAGAAGACAGAAGGATGACCGCCCATCTTGACGGCTGTCTGTGCGCCGGGGTCATGTAGTGTCATGAGCGTACCACGCCCTGAGTGCAAAGATAGCGGTGACATCACTTCAGATGACTATGTTTGTAAGCTTCGTAGAATGCGTGGGCCAGTGTTGTGGGTTCACGGCCTGGAGCGAGGGTGTGGTCATCATGGTGTATAATTCAGGGAATGTTTATTGAGAAAGAAAAACGAGAAGAGTCACAGGAGTGAGAACTTGTTGATTGGATTGCATGATGGACTTGGGAGCTTCGGACTACTTTCTGGGTTAACACACACAATCCAGAACATGTAGAGGCCAAGTTGCACTGGTTTTCCCCAATCTTCGCGCCTATTTTCGGGTATGTAATTCAGCCTCTCATGCGATTTTCTTTAGCTTTTCGGACGCTTAGTTATTCGTAGAGGGTGCTCGGCGTGCTGGCATGTTGGATTCTTTGACGGCCGCCTGTGTATCATGCCTTGGAAAATGCTTGTTTCAGCGTTCGGAGGCAAGATTGTACAAGACCAAATGCAGATATTCTTTGCTTTCCTGCCCAAAACCTGCTTTCCGGTTCGGGTCTGGCTATTTCATTCTAGCACCAACACTGTACGAGAATCGCCAGGTAAGCTTCTGTGGACGCTGCGGGGCTTGCTGGCAGAATTTTTCGAGCTCTCGTTTCGATTTGGAAAAAGAAAGAAAGGTTTCTCCCGTCAAAGTGATGTTCGGGTAAAAATAATGACGGCAATTTTTTCGTAAGAATAGACCGGCGCTCGTTGTGTGCGTGGCATTGCATTGCTGGCCATATTTGGCGGTCTTCTGTAGCTTGGGAAGGCAGAGGTTCCTGGCATTGCAGCTATCATCGTGCCGGAAACATGCACGAATCGTGGGGCCAGACAGACTGGAGTCTTCTAGAAGTTCCTCTTCAGGGTTAGGCTTGGTCACGGGGTGCCGGAACAATAGGTGTGAGCAAAAGCGTTCTCAGTCCCTGTACGCCAGGAGGCATGGAGTTGGACGGATGCAACAGCAAGACCAGTCGCTGAAGCCGAGGGATCTCAAACTTGTCAAATGAGTACTTGTTCAGGATGAGTAGTCACGAGCGGTGATCCGTAAGAGCATATCGCCCATGCAACAGTCCGACACTCTAACTTAATCAGTGTGTAGCGGGGATTAGCATCTGTGGCTTCCGCATTTAAGTAGGCGCCTCCCATCGTTTTGCAGCTGTCATGGGTCGTCTTGGAGACCATGTAGCATCAAAACAAAGATATCGTGGTAGGAAAAAGAGGTGACAATCACCTTGACGAGGTTGGCCAGGTCGTCGGAGGCAGCACCAGTGTAGTGGTTAAATTCATCCCCAGCCGAAATCAAGCCTTGTGGATTCCGGCAAAATTGGTACCACCACAAAGGGGTGGTAAAGGCGGTCAGATACTTAGAATCGTCAGACGACGGGATCTGCGAGTAGCGGTGCACAGCATCCAGAGAGGAGAAGAACGTTGGTTGTCCAGTAGAAAACAGAGCAGCACTGGGAGTGGGCATAGGATGAGCTGGGCGGCTTATCCGATCATTCAACTTCGAGAGATCCACTTTCGAGTGTTTTTCCGTTGTCCCCTTCCTATTGACGATAACGGAAGGGTGACACCAATCCCTAGGTTCGGTCACAGGCTCTATTGTGCTGTCTGCAAGCATGTTGTTCAGCTGCAGCTCACAGTCAGCGAACGGGATCGGTCAGGCACTGTTGATGCGTTGAGGTTGTGAATTCGGTTGTAGAATTATGTCCATAGCTTCGCTGTTCATGGGCTTGAGGTCATGGTCGCTGAACACATCAGATAACTCGGTCAAACAACCACTGCGGATCTCAGCCTTTGCTGCAGATGTTAGTGATTAGGGTGGTAATATTTTTTGGAGAACATGCTGAGGCCAACCTGGATGCAGAAAAGCAAAGGCAGACAACGAAAATCGAGACAATAAAGCATCACACAAGCCATCATAAACAGGCACGGATGTAGTAATGGTAGTATAGACGACACACAAGTCTTCTTCAATTTAACCCATGCTAGACAAGAGGCTAGCGTCACCAACGCAGACAGCATCGAGGTCTGGAGCAAAATTCTGTTGAAAGCCGAGGGCCGACAGATGCGACCACCCGGATGGCATCCACACTTCCAGTATCAAGGAGCCATTGCAGGTGAACAGGATCACCCTTAGTGATCAATCTCGTTGAGGCAGTGATGGTGATAAGGCCTGTCGAGGTCCTGTAGAAGGAAAGGTGGAGAATGTTGGCAGTCTTCTGGTCACGTGAGGACGAGGAGGGTGCCTGACAGCATGTCGACTAAACATGACTTCTGGTTTTGCTTAACTGAACATGGCCACTCTGTCCTTGGGGGTTCATCTTAAGTATTTTTTATCGAAGAGTTTTTTTCAAATTGTGCACACTTGCAGGATCATCGAGAGTGGCTTCGGGGCCATCGGCAGTTCGCCAAGTTCTTGCGGCGGCAATTTCATCTTCGCCGTGCAGTATCGATTTCCTTTTTCGTGACAGTGACACTTTTCTACAGCCGATGCACGGGGAGAGGATGGGAGGGAAAGATACTCTTCAAAACTTCCCAGCCTGCTCTTCGCAAACTCGTCTACAGCTTGCAAGATTAGAACAGAGCAAAGCGAAAAAGTGATCCCGACAAGTGGGTGAAGACCACGATCACGTTCAAAGCTCCATATGTTGCTGATCGGCAAGCCACATTGTTATTTAGTAACCGTATTTTTAGCAACTGGATCGCGGGGTGAACATAGTAGTAGTATAGTAATGGATACGAACCTTTTGCTAAGACGCCATTTTTGTCTGCTTTCTCTTCATCGACTCCCGCGTGGCAGTGCTTCTCTCCCTCTCTTCTTCTTGCCTTTGTTTGTCCTTCATCGTTCCTTTGCAATGAGAGCCAGGCAATGGCAGCCAGGCAATGGGAGCCAGGCAATGGCAGCAGCAGCCTCTGAAGTACAGCGCCTCACCACAAAACCGGAAGCACAGGAAGTTTACGACCAAGTGCTGTTGGAGGAATACAATGCGCTCGGTGCTGTAGAAGTAGACCTGGAGCTGCAAGGGCAGGGTTACTACGTCCCACATCATGCCGTCTTCAAAGAAGATTCATCTTCAACGAAGTTACGAGTGGTGTTCAATGCGTCCGCTGCCCAGTGAAGATATCAGTCGCTGAACGACCTGCTGGACCCCGGGCCATCAGTTTTGCCCAGCATTGTTGGCTTTTTCAACAGGTTCCGAATGGGGTGATCTGATGTGCAGGCTGATATACTGAGGGCTTTCTTTACTATAGCCGTGCGAGAAGAAGACCGGCGGCATTTACGCTTTGTTTGGCCTGACGGCGACAACATGTGACCTGGCGACTTGCTCGTTTGCCCTTCTGGGTAAACTTTTCCCCCTTTATCATGACTGCTGTGCTACGTTGTGTTCTGGATGCTGCTGCAGAGGAGGCAGAGTCGTCAGCCAAAGCCATTATTCTCCTCCTCCGGGAGAGCTTCTACGTTGATGATTGCGTTGCAAGTGTGGATGGCGAGCAGGAGGCTGCCCAGCTCGAGGAAATTGGGGTAAACATCATGAAGGAATCAGTGATGGAACTGCGCATGTGGTGATCCACCCTTCCAGCCATATCTGACAAGGACGAAGGTCCTTGGTGTGCTGTGGGACTCGGAGAAGGAAAACCTAAGTTCCCGGTCGGAGCAGCTCACCAGCTCGAGGACGTGTGGACCAAGTGGTTGCTGCTGCAGGTTCTGGTATCTATACACGACCCATTGGGCCTGATCACTCCCTTCGCACTGGCAGGGAAGATCTTTCTTCAGCAAGCGTGGGAAACTGGCTGTGAATGGGATAAACCCCTTCTGCAACAGATCCAAACGGACAGACGCAAGTGGTGGCGAGAGTCGTCTAGCCTGAGAAAGCTGGCCTTCCCACGATGGCTGGGTCTCCTGGCAAGCAGGATCTCGATTCCCCGATTCACCGATGCATCCGAGTTGGGGTATGGTGGCTGTATCTACTTTGTAGCTGATGGCAAGAGCCGTTGAGTCTTTGCTAAGGCCATGGTCACTCCGCTCAAGGCGCACACTCTTGTGCAGCTGGAGCAACAAGCTGCCTTTGCTGTGCGAGGGGCTTACTCTTCATTGTAGAGGAGTCACATGTTCGGCCGCTGGAAGTCCATGCTTGGACAGATGCTATGACCACCAAGCAATGGATTGAAGGACCAACACACTGGTGGACGACGTACGTCTCCAGCCGGGTCAGTGAGATACAGCGCTTGTCCGATCGAGTTCGGGCAACTTTGCACCACTGCCCTGGCAAGGAAAATCCCGCCGACCTGGCAAGCTGAGGTGCCAACCCTGATAGCTTGGCAGAGTCGTTGGTCCCTCATGGCTCATGTCAGCAGCAGAGTGGCCAACAGTGGCTTCAGACAAGGAAAATACAGACACTGCCTTGCTTGAGCGAGCTGCTGTGAAGGTGGTCATCGCTCCTCCATCCGAACATCGGTGGTGGACACGCTTGTCGTCCTGGCTTCGCACTCTTGGTGTTGTGCAAAGCATGTTGTCCTGGAAGTAAAGACTTCCTGTGGTGCTAGTTGGCCATCATCTTACAACACTCCTGTAGCGCCACATGCATTAAAATCGGCTACACCTAGGTGTGGAAGGATGCTTGGCCGTGCTTCAGCGTAGGATTGTGTTGTTTGGGTGTCGCCGTTCGCTTCAGCGGATCAAAAAGAAGTGTGTAGTCCGTTGTCGCTATGATGTGCTCCCAGCTATCGCACACACACCGCCCTTGCTTCCAGATCGGGTAGCCTTTGAGGGGCCATTTCCAGTTGTGGGTGCTGACCATGCAGGCCCATTGATCGTGAAGGGTTACGGGAAGAGGTGGACTCTGCTGTTCGTGTGCCCTTTGATTCGAGCTGCTCATCTGCAGTTGGTCAGCAGCACCTCAGCCGAAGACTTTCTGCTTGGATGCCGACACTTCCTGGTCCGTTTTGGGAGACCATCCCTGATCTGCTCTGACAATCGCTATGGATTTGGCGCTGCAGCACGGGCTCTTAAGGTTTCAGTCAAGTGGATCTTCAACCCTCCAGCGAGCCATTGGCATGGAGGTTTCTATTAACGTCTTGTTACGATTAACAAGTCTTCCCTGAAGCTTGGCCTACGTAACGCTCTACTGACATAGGATGAGCTGGTCACACTGCTGGTGAAAGTGGACTCGATTGTGAACAAACCTCCTCTCACGTATGTGGGAGATGCTGCTGATTTGGCACCGCTCACAGCAGAGATGATGATGAGCGTGTGGTCCCATGACGAGTCTGGTAGCGGTGTGCAGCCTTTAGAAGTGAACCTCTATTGACAACAGGCAAGCCGTCGTGTTACCTACACCCTTCTACTGCAGCGCCACCTATACCAACTTTGGACGTCTGAGTATTGCTTAGCCTGAGAGTGTTCCAGCAGCAGAGGCGCCATGACTTGGCTGTGGGGGATGTGATCCTGGTTGTGGATGATCAGAAGCGCCAAACATACTGGAAGTTGGGTGTCACTTCTGAGATGTTTTGCGGTCGGGATGGTCAACGGCGAGTATCTCACATTCGTGTCGACAAGCAGCACTTCTTGCGGCCTGTTCAGCGTTTGGTGCCTCCCGAGATTGCCTCCTCCGGAGAACATGCCTCTCTTCCTAAGGCAGAGCATTGCCTAGTGCCAGTGCCACCTGTTACACAGCCTGTTTCAGCTCCACCTGTGGTCACGCCATCGAACAGCTCATGTACAAGGTCTTGAAACGTTCGTGCTCTGGAGCGCTATGGCATTGACTGACATATTATTGCAATTTTTCCTTCTTTCTTGTTTTCGTCCTTTCTCCCTTGGTTTTTTTCACATTCTCTTTTCAACAAAGGGGTGGGATCGGCAGTCGACATTGTTACTTTCTTTTGTAACAGTATTTTTTTTAACCGTATCGCTGGTTTAACATAGTAGTATAGTAATGGTTATGAACCTGTTGCTAAGGCGCCATTTTTGTCTCCTTTCCCTTAGTCGGCCCCCGCTTGGCGGTTCCTCACTCCCTGTCTTCTTCTTGCTTTTGGTTGTCCTTCATCTTTCTGTTTCAGTGAGACATTTCCTGTAACCACACTCGTAACATGGCGACCCGTAACACCATACATAATTGGTGTGCGAGGATTTGATGTCGCATGCTACATTCTTCACCATTACCTTAACCACATTGATATTCCCGATCGAGGACTTTTTTGTACTAAATTTCCTACATTAAACTGAAGCCAATAAAACCACAAGATCCTTATGAAACTCCACGTCAAATGTGGTTCAATATGCTCACTTCCGCTACCCCAATGTACCCAAAGCAGTAGGCCTTTGTTCTTTGGTGAAGTATTAGAAAGAGGGAAGAATAATTGATGAAGCTCATACTCCGTGCAAAGACCAGCGTCTGATGCTGCAGCAACATTTTCCCCAGCATGAAAAGAGCCACCTGACGAGATGTCCTTGCTTTCTGTGTGATATGGGAGCTCATTGGGGTCAGATCGAAAACTCTGACACCCCCTTCGAATAAAATAGAAAGCAAGGAAGATTGTCTACAGAATGATAAGATGCGGGGCTTCGAAGCGAACCTCACCACAGCAGAGCAAGGGAGCAAGGCACATGTCGACCAGCAAACATTGGCCATGGAAAATGTGCGATGAAATGCCCTTTGCTACTTTCGCGTTTGTCTCTTTAGCAACACTGCCTGTCCAAAATGTACTCACAGACTCTGAAGCTCAATAAAACCATCGAAGATCCCGGTGGGCAGCCATATTAACTTGTTATAAGAAAGTTTACTGTGCAGAAAAGAAAATGAAGATAGACAGAGCCTCTTATGAATCGTGATACCGCACTTCCGGACCCCTTGCGTTACATGATCTCCCGATACGTGTTTTATACATTACCGGGCCTCTGTCATTACCTAGCCTCCCAACACGTGCACAACACATTTACCGGACCCCTGTCATTACATAATCTCCCTACATGTGTATAAAGCATGATACTGGATACACCCTCCCTCTCCCATTGAACTTCAATCCAGTAACACACATTTATAAATTGCAATAAATCAAATCTCTGCAAGGAACAAGACTAAGACAAATATGTGGAATGACTACACTTGAAAAAGGTGAATAATGTTTGGAAGATATTCACTCCTTTTGACGGCGACTGAGAACTCACACCCCACGTCATACTGTCCGCGCTCCTCTTGACTGCATTCACATTGTTCACAACACTGATCGAAACGTTGCTCACAGTTGACAACCTTCCCCCAGTAAGTACAGGCTGAAGTCGTTAGGGCACTTCTCTGCCCGAAGACAAAAATGGACGGGTAATGCAGAACCAAGAGCACGGTGTCGGCTTTATCGGGTCGTCGACACATAAAACGTCAGCAAAGTTAATCGATCCGTTTTGCCATGTTATCCGAACTAACCGCCTTTTGTGTCATACGCTCGGCTCAAGCCAATCTTTCTTCCGTCTTGCCAAAATGCCATTGAGAACGTCGTTGCTTCGGTGAAACGCCTCATCCCTGAAAATGTTCAACCGTCGTCGAATAATTCGAAGGTGGCGTTGGATATGTTAACAGACGAAAAAGTCATGCCCCCTCCCTTCCACTGTCTATACATTATTTACTTAAAGAGAATCAAGCACATGATGGTGGGAGCGAGTTTACACATATTACTGGAGGTAGTATTGTTTAACAAAAATGGTTAAACATTCTCAGTTGGTGTTTCTGTTTCTGCTACGGATGACAATGTAATTCTTTATACCCTTCCCCTCTGCTTTCCAAAAGTTTATCCTCTTTCAGAAACGTTCAATGCTGTCCTTGATATTTGCATTCATCATTTCGTATCTATCTATGAAGACCTAGGAAAGGAAGAATTGACAGGAAATGAGTTGACAAAATGCAAAGATGGTTTAAGTCCTGTCTAGTGGAAGAAACAAACAGTCAGTGATCCCATAGGAAGCTTGGTAACAACCACGAGGATGCCACACAAAGATCCAGTTCTATATTCTGAGTCAAGTATTAGGCCAAAGTGTCATTTTTCCTTTGCTTCTTGCGCATTGACCTCCGTCCAAGTACAAAAAAACATAGCAATGGCAGTATCAACCCACCTCGTCAACACTCTCACTGTCATATTGTCAGCCAACAGTGTACCCAGCTGTAGGCGTACACTAGGACTCTAGTGCTACAACTCGGGGTAGCTGCTCCTAGCTCCTCTTGTCCGCCATAGCGTTTTGTGAGCCTCACAAGGTCACGCACGTAGGTCTACGGCTAGCACCTATGCTTGTGCAGATAGTAGGCTCTGACTGCCTATATGTGTAGTCTGAGATTCAATTTCGCCACATGCTCTTGCCGTTGCCATGACTATTCCCATGCCATGCACCGTCCACTACAATGAATGTTGGTGATTGATCTACCTTCGTCAACATCCACCGTGGTTGCTTCCCGAGAGAAGTGGGGGTTGTCCTGTTCTTTCTCGGGAATAAAAGGCAAGTACGGCAACTCTTCTTTCTCCAATGGAGGGCATCCAGAATGCATCGCATACCAACTCATTGGGGAGGTTTATGCAATCTCCTCCGATCAATTTACCTTCGCCCGCTACCATCTTACAAAAACAACTCCGTGCAAGGTATGAACGTGTACCAGGGGCTAAACGTCTGCAAGATCATCTACTAGTTTGGCATTTATGTTATCTTCCCAGAGCCCACCACCAACGAAGCATTGACGCTGGAAACAAGCTCATCGAATTCGCCGCATGCTCAGCATACCAGCTTCTTCACTTTGCTCACAGCAGTCACGCAGGCTGCTGCTGCCCCATCTTCTCTGCTAGAGCAGAAAGAGGCATGATGGAAAGGAGGTCGAAAACGGGGCGACTGGCGCCATTTCAACACAGTTCGTGACATCCTGAAGGAAACAAGCTTGCAGTTTTCAAATAGCAAACAGCGGCATTTTCTGTGATTAAATACACGCATGGTATCAACATCCTCCACCTCACAAAAAAGTGCTGCGTTGCATCGTAACGTAAACTTATGGTATGCCCTCTTACCCAACTGATGTTCGGTCGATTTGTGGCCTTGCTAAACAGCTAGAGGCATTTACTCCGTGGTTGTCCAACCTCCTTGCACCGATTCATGGATTTGTCTCTCCTAAGGCGATCTTCGCACGGGAGGTGCCCCAGCAAAAGGCATTCAAGCAGCTCAGAAAGAAGTCGTCCTGCACCCGAGTACTGGCTACGCTGGATGGCAGAAGCCCTCTTTGTTTTGACACGGGCATGGCCCCATTAATATGGCCTTCTGGCAGAAGGAAGCTGGCAATTGATGTCGTCGACTACAATATCATTGACGTCACATCACTTCCGAAGAGTAGACGTACTCTTCAACAATAACGGAGATCAATGAAACTGAAAATCTCCG
>JAOWAR010206057.1:0-22901 GCA_028571005.1 Clathrina lutea | reverse complement strand
ATTGGTGCCGCAGGATCGAGTACGACAATGCTACGGGTTTTTTCACGGCTTCGAGGTTTTTCAAAATTTCTCTTTCATAAAACGTACATCGATGATTTATTTCACTCCAGGGCATTCCCGACGAGGAAAGCGGCGGCTTGACTTCGTTGCCAGCCTTCTCCCTCTCATGCGTGCACGTCGAGGTCCGTCTCGTTCGATCAGAGGATTTTGTTTAGATTTATCCTCTAACACGAAAGAGAGAACCTTGATCTTCCGAAAATGGACGGCATGTTTGGTGAAAGCAAGGGAGGATTTTTTTCCAGGTGCCCTTTCTGCATTCTTGCGATGCTACCTGCTTGCAAGCACGTACCAAAGTCTGCGTATCTTTCGCTTAAACTTCTCATCGCACAAAGTCTTGAGTTTGACTAATGGCATGCTTTGATTACTAAAACTGCAACATCTTCTTTTTTCTGCGGTGAACAACTCGAACACCTGCCAACCAGCGCTAGGCAACTTGAAATCGGCTTGATTCGGCTTCGCGGCGCGTAGTGAACTGGCGTGCCTGCAGTTGGAGTAGCGGGTTTGGGCGTCTACGTTGTGATATTGAACGTCGCAATTTTCTGGGCAGATCGACGCGAAGAACGGCAATCGGCGCCGCGGCTCACCTACTAGTACTCTTGAGTTGATGATGCACAATGTGCAGCCGCGGGGTTACCTTGGCGGGAACTTCACATGATATTTTCAAGTCTTGGTAAGTGGGTATCCAGACTTTCCAGAGCTCGTTTCAAGTCATCTTGAAAGACATCGAGGCGAAACTGGGAGCAAGGCTGGCCAGGCAGACAAACTTGAATACGGAGCCACAAATACTTGAGACCTGTCAATTTTTTTCTCTCTCAGCTGCTAAAGCACAAGAAAACACTTAAAAAAAAAAAGGAAATGGGAAAATCTCATGCTCAAGAACCCAAAGAGAAAATGGACTCCATCCTTAGTTCCGTCTATAAATTATGAAAGTAAGTAGCAGGCCAAGTTTGACGGATTTGGATAGGGAAACCAAAGCAAATCGCCTCTAGAAAGCTTGAATGGAATATCTTTTCCTCGTCGATAACTTGGCCTTCCGAAGAACTACCCCTCTCTTTAAAGCAAGTTTTATGATCTTCATTTAAGCCCTGATTTGAAAACACAACCAGTAGTCTGTTGGGTAAATAACTGTTTTACAATGAGGGGAATTTTATCTCCCCTCCTGCATAGACAAGCCGAGAATTTCAAACATTGGCGCCCTCAACTCCAGCGGCTAGTCGCTCCCGGGGCTTGGGATTTCAACTGGCATTTCAGAAAAAGGATTGCATTACTTATTAAGGCTGCTCTCCAGTGTAATGACTTGAAGGGCTAAGTTGGAACGATCAGAAGCATGAAGATGGTGATTGTGCAATCGATTAAATCGATACGTTGGAGCCCTTCTGTCCTCATGGTCACCTATGAAAATGGGGATTCCAACAGCTTTCTTCCACGTGCACTGTTTGGGTACTTTTCCGGTCACGTGTACCGTGAAATTGGGTATTTGACATTTAACACAATTCGATAAAATCAGCCGGCACGACTACGACATCCTTGTCTGCAACAAAGTTGTTTAAAACTGAATCCTTTGCTGCTGCTAAAAGAGGGGGCGAACTTGACGGGCAGTAGAAGCCTCATGAGAAGTTAACGGCGGGGTCGAAAGGCGCGGTATAACTCAACCCATAATACCTCAGGTTCTGGTTGTTCTGAGTCCTGGCGCCGGCTTTCATAATTGCACGAGAGATCATTTGACAGGCACAAGCAGACGCCACTCCCATTTTCATTTCGGTCTCGACGAAGATGGTCCGGAAGCCCGGAAGATCGATTTGGGAAACAGAAATTGACTGTCCGAGCCAAGTTTCAGAGATTGAGCGTGTCAATTTGCAGTTGCTGAACTAAGTAGCTAGTTTGACACAACTTATCCGAATTGACCGAAAGTTGAATGTGGTTATCTTCAGGTCGTCTTGGCTGGGTGCCCATTGGTTGGCCGACTCGTGACCTGCGCTCTCAGTAGCCTCTTCATCAGGTTTTGCTGCGCTCTCACCAGGCTTTTCTGAATTTGGTCAACGCCGAAATTCCATTTCCTGGCAGAGACTGGGGGCTGGCCAGATAGAGTGAATCAGGACTTCAGTAACTTTGGCATTCACAAGCCCCGCCCCTGATTGGGACCAGGGAGGAGGCAGATGGTTCCATCCCGTGCTCAATGATCAAAAATTCCAACCACTCTGCATTTTATTTTTCATTTAAATTCATCCCTCACTGCCAGAGGCAGTAGTGTATCACGAGAGGCAGTAGTGTATCACGGTATGTACTGATACTGACCAAAACTTTGCATGAATGGTGAGCCAATTCATTCTCGTTCCCCAATACAGCCATGTAGGCTTTGTGGCAATATAAACCCGAACGTCATAAAATATTTATCACATGGCCAAGTGCTAATAATGAACTGAAATTTGGCACAAAATAAGAATATTTTCTCGTATTTTCACCCAAGCGTCTGTGAACATAGCAAAAAGGTGATGGTCACCTTCAATTTAGTGCGAATTTTACAATTCTGATCTAATAGAAGGAACTTCTTTTCATCACATGGATTCGAGGAAGAGCAGTTCTTTCTTTCTCAGCAAGGAGAGCTAGATCCTCCAGAATCAATGAGGCCAAGTATAGAGGAATAGGTTCCAGCAAAGACGGCCACAATTCCGAAGGCGATGATTTCCCAGTTGAGGACCCTCTCGCCAAGTGAAAGGTTGTGCCCGTTCAGCCGGAGATGGAAGTACGCCGGAAAACAGAAGTTGTTGAGGCTGATACCCGTCGAGCCGACCAGCGGGAGATAAGAGTCGAACTTGGGTACAACTGTTGCTAAGAGAGTTGCCAGGGCGACGGTGCAGGTGCGGATAATAAGGTGGCGTATACCAGTGGCTAAAGGACAAGAACAGACAGTAAACCATGGCAACCTGAGACATCAGAGAGGTAAGCCATGGTGTGAGACTCTGCATTAAGGTCTGGGAGTGTGTCTCATTAAATTTGGCGGCAGATCTGAAGGGGTGAACCTTCTCTGCCAGGCTCTGGGGTCATATCTCCGGAAGCACTCATTCAAAATCCATATTGTCTGGGACTGATTGTATGGAGAGCTCCGAGAGACTTGTGTGTGTATATACAAGTAATCTTTCAGTGTTATCACTGCTTTTGGTCACACCTGTACTTGTTTAAAGCTGAACTTTCTTCGTGTTCCTCGGCCGGTCAGTTCAGCCCGAGGGAAGATCCTGCAAAGTGAGTGCTTCCACATCCTTGTCTTCACCTTCGCCATTATCAAGTTTCTCTTCATTTCCCCAGCAAATTCCTTGGTCCTTTCACTGCCATTAACTAACTCTTCGACAAAGGTATTTCAAATAAAATAAAGACAATAAATTTCACAGCCGATTAAAGAAAACAAAAGGACATTTTGAAGTATTTCCTATAGATGACAGCGCTGCCCTTCAAGTCGAAATGGCTGTCGCTTGAGGTACTTCTTAGCCCTACTCTACTCACAAAATGTGTCCGATATACATGTAAAGTCAAAAGGCAGCTTTAGTTTCGATTTTACTGCCAGATCTAGAGCCAACAGCGCCATCTAACCTGACTACCTTGGCAATTGCTCATATTTGCAGCCTCGTCGTAGTTGCATGCACCAGCGTTTACTTTCGAGCTTTGCTCACGCATGGGCTCCGGTCCTAACACATTAAACGACTCCTTCACACCTCACTGAGCCTCTCCACTGTAAGTATACACGAGAAACATGGAGACAGTATCAAGGAGATGGCGGAGCTTTACAAAGAAGCATGTCAGACCAGCTTGCACACACTCTCTGACCAGTGCAAGGACTCTTCAATGACTACAATATACCAAAGTTTTTAATTCTTGGGCAGCTTTGCTGCCGACAGAGTTTGCAACTTATGCTGTGACGAGTTCCCCATTGGGAGCAGTTAGCAATGTGGGCCTTCGGAGAAGCCACTGTGCTTCTTTCTATTCTTTCCACTCCTTCACTTCCGTTTCTTCTAGTTTGAAACTTTGCTTCACATGTGCTCATTCACTGTTTGTTTCACATAAAGCTTTGGGTTATGTTTTGCAGAAGAAACAGCTCTGCTCTTCTATGAGAATGCAAGAAATCAGAGACTTCAACCAGTGAGCGCACTCCAAACATGCCCACCAGTGAAAGCAAGTGTGGCATGCAAGCTTGTCCTCTGCAGAAGGGTACTTTTCATCACTGGTTTATGCGTGTAGCATTGCATGCAATAAAGCAGGTTTCACGACCCGTGATAAAGTTTTGAACACCTTTTTGGCCACCCTGCTCAACTCAAGACATATCCCCCTCCCACATAAAACTCTAACATTTTTATATGTGCTTTGGACAATGTCGATATCATTAGCCATTGACAAATGAATGCTAAATCTATCACCACAGCTCAAAACAGCTGAAACTCCACAATTTTTTTGCTTAGCTTAACTTTAAATGAATAGTTTTGCGCTGGCAAACACTAAGATTGAAGCAAAGGTTTCAAAGGACATGCAGGTCAGTTGAAGCTCACCTCTGGGTAGGGAGAAGGCCTCTTCAATGTCGGCTGTGACAGGAATGAACGCCACCACACCATTGCACAGGTAGGTGGCTACAAAGATGGCTGACGTAATTCTGGCAAGCAACGCCGCAGCATGGGGCCCGTGACACTTCACATTCTCAAGAATGTCGTCGGTGGTCGCAAGCTTGAAGACCTCGTACCCAACAATAGCAGTGATGGCCCCGAAGGAGATTATGATTGCGTATGCTGAGAGGGCTGCACGTGGCCAATGACGAGGCTCCTTCATATCATGCTGGAAGGTGGGGAAGATGGACAAGCCAGCAAAGGCAAAAATCAACGTTGACGCTCCGACCCAAAACGTCTGGAAGGTAACAAGTCCACTAAGCTCCGTTGCTGCATCAAGTGTGGTGTTCATGGGCAGGACGTCTTCCGTCACAGCTGGCAGGCTTGCAGCCAGACCACTCGGAACGAAGTCAGCAGGCACGTGCATTGTACCAGCCATGATGACGGAGATGAGGAGGAGGCCAGACGCTAAAATGCAGCCCACACCACCAGCCCAGCCGACAAACCAGGACTCCATGGGAGCTCCAAGCCAGACAAAGGGCAGAGTCACTCCGGCACAGATAAGCACCCAGATCCGCGTGCTTAGCCTGTGTGGCACGAGGATATCGAGACTCTGCGCAGAGATGAGCAGGTCGACCACGCCGACTCCAAAGTTGGTTATGTCGATAGCGACCTCGGTGGCGAAGCTCACTAAGCGTCTCCCGGTCGCCTCGAACGCAATAGCAGGGTACGGGCGGCGCACAAGCTGGTCAGGTCCGTACTTTTCAGGCCAGCGTTCTTGAAGGATTATCCAGCATCGACCCAGAGCGACGGACATGTAGCTGATTGCCCCGGCAATGACCACCATGATCATCAGACCACTGATGAGGCCGGTCTGCTTGAGAGCCACGGGGAGAGGAATCGTGAGCATGACCCCGGTGACGATGAAGAACACCGTTGACGGCACTCCGATACGCTTCCTCTCCACGTCGGAGCCCTTGCTCTGCAACGAGACGGTCGGCGAGTCCGGCTTCCGTAGCAGCGGTTCTCCTTCGTCCGTCTGGACGTGTACGGTGGTTGCCATGGCCAGGCGCCTTGCGAGGGAAGTCGAAGGAGAACGAACAACGAAGGACAGAGAGCCAAGAGTGAGCGGCTAGCCAACAGAAAAAGAGGAGTGAGGCAGAAGAAGAGTTCTAGTGCCCGAACGTATATACGATGATGATGATGAGCGCGCTTTTCGCCAGGACGGCCAGCTGTCACACGTGCAGAGAGCGTGCTCTGGCGCGCAGCCATAGTCACGTTATCATGGTTACGGCTACGGGAGCGCATTATTATATATAGCCATGATAGCTAGATCTGTAGCTTTGGCCTCGAACCAGACCCAACGATCCGTCATGCCAGGCGCCAGCCAATCTTCGCGCCTTGATCTCCATGTGGGCAAACTACCACTACTGAACTGTCTCTTTCCGCGATGTGGACAAGTTTCGCGCTTTTGAGGCCAAGCTCTAGTTCGTCACGTACTCCGCCATCCGCAACAAGCGGGTTGACGAGCACTTGGCACGAACTCAGTGAAATGGCTTCAGGTCGTCCGTTGAAATGCAAGAGGCAAGTTCACGAACAAGCGTCTTGCCGAATCCGGTAGGCAAAACTCAGTGCCACGACGTGTTTAGCTCGCAGAACCCCTTCAACAGGATACATCTTCGTTGCTCACCCTTCAAACGCAGCACGAGCCTGGCAGGCCGGTTACATTCACCGGCGCAAAGGCCTCGGTACTGACTGCCCTCCATCCGTCAGCGGATACCAGTGCAGTAATATTTGAAGGCGAAACAGCTTTGACGCCTTGGACATGACTTTGCCAGTGAACTGGCGGTTTCCCTTGTGCTCCCCGCTGCAACGCTCGCTGTAGCTTGCGCCGTCATTAATGATTTTATGCCTCACAGTCGATGTCTAGCGCCTTCGCCACACCTATGGCGGTTTCCCTTGTGCTCCCCCGGCTGCAACGCTAGCTCAGCTTGCGCCATCATTAATGATTTTATGCCTCACAGTCGATGTCTAGCGCCTTCGCCACACCTATGGCGGTTTCCCTTGTGCTCCCCGCTGCAACCGGCGCTAGCTGTAGCTTGCGCCATCATTAATGATTTTATGCCTCACAGTCGATGTCTAGCGCCTTCGCCACACCTATAGTCTTTTGTCTTAGCTTGAAGCGGCGCACTACGAATGCCCTGGCTGACAGCTGCAGCCTCGGCAAGGATGAACCCGCATTCACCTTTCTTGCTATTTTAGTGGCGCAAGGATCCTCAGTTTTGGTGTGGCAGGCCTGCCAGAAGCGTGCAACTGAGTGCACAAACCGGCATTGCGTACCCCTCGCATAAACCAGCACTCACTGAAGCGCTTCAGTGATTTCACGCAGTGACAGCATGCTCCTTTCCGTACATGTAATGGCATATCAGGGCACTGACTCCGCTTGGCGCGTGGTGCGCTCCGTATTTCCGTCAATTTTTAGAAAATGGCCGATCCGCCAGTTTCTGGCGCATCCGGTCACCGTCTATTCTTACTCTTCCCCAGCTGCAGGCTCAATATTAATTGCAAACGTTGCTTGCCCCCTCACTCGTCACCATATCAACAAGCGGTTGGGCCTGGTTCGAGGCTAACGTCGACTGGCCCGTTTATTTTTTGGCCAGTAACTGTCACTGTGCACGTGAGTCCAAATTTCGTATCCATCGGCTTGGCCCTAACTCTTGACCGCGGCCGGCGCCTTAGCGGCTCGGCTCAACCCGTGGCCTAATCACGGATTCACGCTTTTTGACGCGCTTTTCTCTGACGTCATTACCCGGATCGGGTGGTGGAAAACATCGAAAAGACCGCGAAACAAGCGTTCCATCCATACCATATATGCCGGTGTAGGCCGTATGCAAGCAACAGTGGAAGCGTTCAAAAGAAGGACTTTTGTGGAAGCCGTTTTCGAGCCACCTTTTCTTTTTTGGAGGACAAAAAAGAAAACTGAGAAAAAAAAGAGGCCGTCTAGTACCTGACACTGACACTGACGCTGACGCTGACGCTGACGCTGACGCTGACGCTGACACTGACACTGACACTGACACTGACACTGGCTACTGAATTACGAAGTTTCTGGTCGCTCGCTGCGTCTCCCGCTGAGGAGTTATCGATCAAAATCAACTTTTTGCTCTAATGACCGAAGCTACATGTAGCTTCCGGTCCTTGCAGATTGATCTTGCCTGATGCCCAGCGAAAGAATAACCGCTATCCGGTGACTCTGAGACTGGATAGCGGTAATTTTTTCGTCGTTCTGGTTAACAGCAGATCGCTTGGAGGAGTTTGCCACAGTGATCCACGCTAAGCGTCCGCCCCGAAATGTGTGGGGTTTATAGATGGGTCTGTGCGTCCTATGAGTCGACCGACTGTCGGCCAGCGACGTCGCTGAACAGTCGACTGTTCTACAACGGTCATACGAGAGTCCATGCGCTAAAGTTCCAGTCTGTTGTTGCGCCCAACGGCCGGATAGTCAACCTCCATGGACCAGTTGAGGGCCGACGCCATGACGCCTTCCTTCTCCGTGACTCTGGGCTGCTACCTCAGCTGGAGGCCCAGATGGACAGACCCAACCCTCCACCTGGTACCCCAAACATCTACAGCCTGTATGGAGATCCAGCATATCCTCTCAGAGCCCACCTGCTTTCACCTTTTCGTGCTGCCCACCTGACACCAGAGGAGCAAGAGTTTAACCCGCAGATGAGTGCGGTGAGGGCGAGCGCTGAATGGGAGTTTGAGAAGATGCAGCAGCTGTTTGCGTTTCAGGACTTCAAGAAGAATTTAAAGGTGCTGCTGCAGCCCATTGGTGCACTGTATTTCGTGAGCGCATTGCTGGCGAATTGCCACAAATGCCTGTATGGCAGCAAAACCGCTGCATTTTCAGCACAGCAGAGTATGAAGTCCATGTGTAACAATCACACTGTTCAAAAGACAACAGGCGAGTTAGGGTTTGTCACAGCTCTTCAAGGGGTTCGACTACAATCTTGCCACTACTTGAAGGCTTGATTTATTCTGCTTGTGAAACCAGATGCTTCTCCCTTTTTTATAAGGCAAGAATTATAATCATGCGTACAAGAATTGTATCTTCCCTAAACCGTACAGTAATGGACAGTATACGAACCGGCTTATCACATCAGCCTAGGGGTACACGTCACCACGGCCTTATTCCAAGGGGTGACGGAGAGAACGGATTACGGGGCGAAACACAAAGAGGGTCAGAGAGTGAGAGAGGTCGACGGAGAGAGAGATCGACCAGCGGAGCTTATTGTTACACAATCATTTCATTTGCGGGAATCCGGCAGTCCCCTCAGCTGACAGACCTGAAAAAGACCCAGAAAAGAGCTAAGTGGTTGCTGGGAGAGGCGGTGGACAGCTCTTCACCGACGAAGTGCCTCCGTGAATTGGGACATACCGTCGATGATAGCTCGTTGCGCTCAAAGGCAGCACTTCGGTGAGGACGCCGCGGCGCATTGAACAACCGCCGGAAAACCGTCAATGCCGTCTCGAGCGCTTCAGATCTCTGATTTTTAAATTCTATTTTTCCTCTTCCTCTCGCTCCTCAATTCACGGTGTAAAACTCTTTGATTGTCGACAGGGTCTTGTGTGTCAATTAGCCAAGTAGCTCGGACGGACTTTGTGACGTGAGTTGAAACCACTCCAAAGTCCAAACATTGACACCAATGAAGACATCCATACAATATATAGGAGCGTTTGCCGAAACGTTTCATGTTTCTAGCAATCATCTGTACTGCTGGTGTTGCAAGTTTGTGTTGCCACTTTCATGCAATCAGCGAGTGAATGCTTCTGTTTGTCGCGTGCCTACCACGAAAGAAGAATTGTTACAATTAAGCGATGAGGCCAGATTAGGCCCAGGCGTAGGGCTTGACTGCATACCAGAGCGAACGTGCCCAAGCCGCTGCTTGCTCTCTTGTCTCTCTTCTCCCTTTCTTTGCCTTGCAGACTTTCCGATTCTCTTCGAGAACACTCGAAAACCCTGAGTGCATGCCTCTCTTCTCGTTTTTTTTTTTTTTTGGAAAAGCCGCTCACCGCGCCCCCACGCTTTTGTAAGTCACGCAGACAAGGTTTTCCCGGCGGACTACGGCCATTCACGGCCAGCGCTCTCGTTTCCGATGCTCGCGGGCCTGCTTTCAGAAACGCCGGTGAATCGTCGCTGCCGCGCGCAAGCCCCAACTATTACAACGCCGTAGACTTCTTCACGTCCCCGGACGGCTACAAAAGTCGAGCCGCGTATCGTTGTCCAGCTCATAAACGACCATCTACCAGCTCCAAAAAGAGATATTTGGCCCTCCTACCTCGTCTCCGAGCATCGGGGAGAACAACCTTTGCAGGACGCAGAGAGGCATTCACCGTGACGATTGATTCGAGCTCCGTACCGTCCCGTCTGTTGCTGGAACTCTTAGGAATTTGGCCACGTGTAGCTGGTGCAAATTCGTAGTCAAACCCTTCCTGCTTGTTGGCTTAACGGCCTGTCTCTGAGTGCTATCACAATTCGCAGTCTTTCAATCTTCAAGGCAGTGACCAGCTCTCTTCTACTTCTTCAGCATCGCTTCTCACAGCCGAGAGGGCCCCCTTGAAATTGCTCCTTCCTTTGGTTTTACTGACGGGCTGTAAGAAGATGGCGAAGGAGATGTCTTTCCGGCCCAGCGGACAACTAATTCTGGTGACTTGGCTGTGGTGTGTTTTCCTTGTGTCCGCTTCGCAACTCTCTGGCGGCTGGTCGTACATGCTGGGCGTGGGGTCTGTTGGCGAGACCCATCTTCTCGGTCTGGACTACCTCCTCCATACCCGAAACATCCGCTGCGTGACTATGCAGCTTGGCGGAGGTCTCGGCAATTGCGCTCGCTTCGATCAGAGGTTCTCCCTTCTGCCAAACTTCCAAAACCTTGACTCCCTTCGCGAAGCCGACGCGCAGCTTCGAGGTTGGCGCCGGTTGGTGAAAACGGGCTGCTCGCGGGAACTGCCCTTCCTCATCTGCTCTTATTACTTTCCGAGCTGTCAGCCGGAGCAGTGGAACGACACTGCCGACTCTGCCAGTCAGAAGAAACCGGTACGTGCAATCGTCACGCCGTGCCGAGAACTGTGCGAGCGCGTGAAGCACAACTGCTCGCCTGTCCTTCGCAAGTACAACATCAGCTGGCCGGAGACGTTCCGATGCGACAAGCTGCAGAACAACACCAACGGAATAGACTCTGCCGAAGGGCCCAACGGGGTGAAGGTCTTCTGTATCGACAGGCCTCCCCAGCCAACTCCGCCTATTCCGACAGAACCAAGACCTGTTTCCGCAGCAGGCACCACCGCTGCTCAAGAGCCCAGGAATATTGAAGCGTCACAAGACGGGAGTGAAGGAGAAATTGGTAAGTCTTCAATGCCGTAGTCTCTATTTGATTCGTCTTTCGGTCTGCGCTTCGCGAATGAGAGATTATATCAGAGTGAAGGGCAGAATATGATGGTCCTAATGCTTCTCTGCTGACTGATTCCCAGTCCAGGCAAAGCAAGATTGACTACAAAATAATGTTTTGGGACAAATATAGCGAAAGAACATATTTTTAAAAAAGATACGTTTTCTTGATGAATTGACCAGGAAATGTTTCTACGTTTTCTTGGTTATTCTATCTTTTTTTGAAGTTTGAGCATGCAAATCACTTCGCCGGCTTGCGCGTCCTGTCTCATTGCGTGAAAGGTCTTGCAGTCGCCTTCCTTGGTCCGATTTCATCAGAGCTGGGGCTGATCCCCCGTTTCAAATACCCTCACCGCCCAAACTTACACAAGATGTTCAAATTCGTGTTGTAGGTCGAGTGGAGCATGACGGCCAGGCGCCCCCTGCAATTGGGGAGCACATCTTCAAAAGCGGAAGGAAACGTTACTTCTGAAAAGCAAAACCCGGCGGTGAGATATTGACAGGCACGTGAAAATTCAAGTTAAAATGGTTCAAGTGGTTAACCAATTTGTTTCACGTGCATGAGCCAATAGCCTGAGGCTAATCAAGGGCCTCTAAACGGATCGCCAACAACCGCGGATGGGAATCGAACCCACAGCCATTCCCCACCGCCGCGGCGGAAAGGCAGCACATTACCTCTGCGCCACAGAGGCATCGGTCGTGAAGCCAGACCGTGAACAAAAGACGAGGAAGGAAAACGCGGGTCAGATACAATTTCTATACCAATTTCTAAACCGATCGCATTGGCCAACGGGTCCTGAGGGTCCCCTCAACGTTCGCTTCGTCTCGCACAAAACTGCTCTCTTTCACGTGGTCAGATTTTTTGTTTTCACTCACAGCGGTCACGCACAAAAGCGGCGGTCTTGTGACAGCTTTCAGAAATGGGGTGCGTCGGAGTGGTCGAAACATAATCTGGCAGTGTTGGACGGCCGTTGTGACTGCTATTCGCCCCACGGGCACGAACGCCGTGCAACTTGAAATGAATTGCCCGATTTCTGAATACAGTGCCAGAGTTCTCCAGGAGGTCTCACTCACACGATCTGCCAAGGAATAAAGTTTCAAACCATGCGTTCAAAGATTTCCCCAGCCGGTGCTTATCAACCATGTGGTTCGACCATGGTAGCGAGAGAAGACGGAACCATCAAGGTAAGTGTGCTGAAAAAGCCCGTTGTAGATATACCGGTACAACAATCCGCTGCAGAGGCGGGAAAAGCCAGTTTGGCACGTAACACGTTAGCCAGAGCGGGCAAAGTAGCGCTCTAAAGTGACACCCATACGTCTTCTGGGTTGTCAGCCCATTCGGCCGTCCAGACGCGTGAATTGCTAACTTTTACCTACTTGTTGCGACTAAGTAGGTACTCCTGACGAGGCCACGGAGAGCTGGAACAACGATTTGGGGAGACGATAGCCTTGGGCAAAGTGGAGCCTCGACCCGCATATCCTTTCCTTTCAGTTCGTCCAATGTGGCAACCTAATAATATACATATGCACGGCTGGTATCTGCCGTTTTCTGTGCCATGAGAGGCCGAGGGGAGTTTTCAATTTAGTCATGATGGTAGCGCGGAACGTATGAGAGGAATGTTGTCAAAGCACCGTTAAAAAGTGCATACAAGTATGTTTCAACTTAGCACGTGCACAGCTGCTCTGAGTTGCCACGATCAGCAGCTGTTCATTAAGAAAGTCTGTAGTCCACTCACGTTAGCGGAACCGCAGATCTACTGTGGATGGTAAGAAGCACAAGAAGCACCAAATAGAACGCCATGCTCCCTGGTTCGTAGACTGGCGAGGTATCTGAAACTCACTAGCTTCTGTAAACTTCTCACCTAATCTAAACCGCTGGTAAGAGCTATTGTAGTACCGGCCTGATCCAGCTTTCTTTCTTTCCTTTGTGTTCGGCAGTGGCACCTTGTTCTTACCCCATCTGTAAGATTCGACCGTTTCAAAAGAGGACGTTCAGGCGCGGCAAGTACCACTGGGGTAAGAAATATTTCAGAGAAATTCCTTGAATGAAACGCTTCTCTTTGACTGTCTGATGATTTGAGCTTCAGAAAATCTCCGTTGATCAATTCGGCTGTGTCATCCAATCACCATGACTGAAAAGAAGATCCACACCTGCCACTAGCTGAAGACCGTCTTTGAAAGTTAAGTCGTCGGTTTGAAAGTTGGCAAGCTAGGTTTTAGAATCACGCAAACGGTTCGAAAGGTGACTCCGGCTTGTCTCGGCACCAACAAGGTAAAGATTTGAATAGTCCTTTCTCCTTTCGGCTTCGTGTGATCGTTCTCTTTTCTTTGCACAGTGGTTGAAGGAGAACTCCTGGAAGAGGTGGTTGAGCACAAGGACGCCAGAAATCGCAAGGCCTTCAATGTCAGCATCACGCACATCTACAGGAAGAACAAGGCCGTAAAGAAGTCAAACCTCCTCAGAGGCATTGGCCATACCGCAATGATCTACACAGAGGAGACTGAGCTGTGGGGGTGCCCTCGCCTAGACAAAGGTCAAGTCTACCTCCTCGCCGGCCATTACCAGCTCGATAAACTGCTGTTAAGATCAATCGATGGTCTTGCATTTGTAGCCGAGCCTGCTCGTCGCAGACGAGTTAGACAGTGGCTAAAGAAACTGTGGAGGCCAACCGGCAACAAGGCATAACTGTCAGGCAAGCATACATCTTCATCCAACACCAGTCAAGCTCAACTGGCAATTTCCATCACCCAAATTTTTGCAGCAGATTACCTTCATGCTACATACATGTTATGTATTTTCCCAGCATCCTTGCCCACACCATAGCTATGCTTAGGCACTTCACCATGTTGTCCTGTCTTCTAGGCTGCGTTTACTTCAATCATTAAATGTGCTACCGAAAGCTGCAACAATGCTTGCAGGGAAATCAACGCGATTCAGCCTCCTCAGTCATTCGCGAAGGAACATGCAAGAAGGTCAGTGTATGTCCGTTTAGAGTGCAGGAGCTTGGTTGAAAGAGTTCGTCTCCTAGAAAAGAACGGTGGACTCGGTGAGGTATCACTCCCATTCACTCTAGAGGCCCTACGAAAGGACACACGTCACCAACGAAGTTCTCTCTCCAAAAACGCGCTTGTCGGCCGAGATCACATTTTGTCTGAATTAATTTCCAGCTGCCAACTCATTGCCCAATCAGGGACTCCTTGTCCCAGACCAGGTATTCACCTTTGCATTCATGGGCCTCATGGAATTGGCAAGTCAGAGCTTCTTCAACACCTCGCCTGGCGTCTTCAATGGACATATTCTAGAAAGCACTCTTTTCTTTGTAGCTCTGAGGAAAGTTTTCAAAGCGACATCGCTCTTTGCTTACTTCAGTACTTCAGTACTCCGATAGGAGAAAAACAGCATTTTTCAGTCTGGTTGTGGCCCTGAAAATGTTGAATGAGGTTCTAGCTAACGCGAGGGAGTCCTCAGTTTCTTCTTGTTTATGATGATGTTCGTCATCCTCAGAATGTTATTAAGATTCTCCCAACGGGCAAGCATTATGCAATATTCACTTGTGTCAGTGTGCAAGGCTGGAGGGAAATTCTCATGAGCCAGCTCAGAATTTCTCCAAGGTTTGTCAAACTCCAAGCTTTGGATACCTTAGACTTGCTTCAATTAGTCAAGGCTATTTTATGAAAGAATTCAAGGAGTGCCATTTCAGCCAGCACCTCTATGCATCAGGCGCTTCTCTCCCTCTACTTGGAGAAGCACATGGAGAATAACCCTTTGGCAGATCGACTTGCCGCTTTTCAGATTCTTTCAGTAAGTTTGAAGCTAAACGGGAAGTCATTTGAAAGGTTTGAGAGAGATTGTGAAGGAAGGAGCTTTGCAGACAGGCAATCAGCAGGGTGTGTTCATGTTCGAGCATATTTTCATGTCGTAAGATGTGCTTTGGACTCTCTCAGCAACAAACCATCCATCTTAGCTCTGAGCCTGTATCTGAGCTTTTTGCCTACTTCAATACCCGATTGGTACAGAGTTTATAACGCAACGTGCTGGGGTGAAGACGCTTCTGGGCTTTACTAGAAGCAAAAGGAGGTATGTCAGCTGGTCTTTCAGTGGAAGCAGATAGAAAGGTCTCAATGCATAAACTTATTCCAGAAGCCATCAGGAAGTATATCACCGCTGCAAGGTTACAGGAAGCTTCAATCGATATTGCCAAGGACTTCACTAGTGCTAGTGATCATGCCCGGTGGTTGAAACATTCTTGAGATGGATTTTGCTCTGTGTTTTTTTTGGACAGTTAGATAATTCAGGAGCACGTAAAGATGTGCTTTCTAGAGAATAGTGAAAGTGATGAGGAACCCTTAAATGGTACTTTAACTCAGTCTATCTCACTCACTTCTTTCAAGGAGGAACTGGCAAAGAATCTGCTTACAATCTCGCCTCGAACTTACTGGCTTCGAGATACCTTAATTGAAGTTTTGTTACAACTCAAGCTAACATGCCTTTCAACCCTTCGTGAGCTGTTCTGGAATTGTTCATCTCCGAAAGAGGAAAGTGAGAATGTCTCGGCGCTTGCACACACTTTGAAATTCAGGGAGCAGCTGCCCAAAATATGTCAGCTTCTTTGCCTCCTCAACCTGAACGTTGATAAAGTATTTTACAGGTTTTCTCAAGGCAATCAAAACAGTCAAAAAGCTTGGTGTTTCATCTTGATTTGTCTCCTTGGTGCTCTCAGTGATTCGGGTAACACTCACCTTGCTGCAACCCTGAGGAACCGTTTCCTCCAGGAGCTGTTGTTCAATAAAAGGAGACTGGCGAAAGACCTGTGGAGAATTTCAAGTATTGTCGTTCTGACACACTCATTTGAGGGATTACGTTCAAAAGAAATATATCTTCATCAAGACCTGTTTGAGAATGCAAAGCTCACTGTAAAGGTCTATTTCCCGTTCTGGCTTTGTCACAATTTACACAACACAAATGCGTGGACATTTCAACAACGACTTTGGGAAGGTATTCAATTCTTCATTGAGGCGCCAGTTAAATCATTAAGGAAGATGAGAGGAAGTGGTTTCCTGAATATTACTGAAATGCGGCAGGTCGTTTTCCTCAACCTTCATCTTCCAGCAGAACTTTATTTAATCACTTCCAGATGGCTAATAGCTTTGACAAGAAAACTAATGACATCTTCCCGTAATGACCTCACGCGACCTTTCGAATGACTTGTACTTTACAACCTCAGTTGTTTTCCTTTCCTTGCCAAAGACCCTTTAGTCTCTACGGGTATGTTAGGCCTAAACATATCACTGAAGAAGCCGGATCAGAAATGGGTAGAGTTGTTTGTCACGGCGTGCCGAGCTTTATCCCAAGCAAAGAAAACCCAGAGTAACAGTAGATGTCTCCGTTCACTTTTCCAATGCAATCACGTTCAGTCAAGACGGGCAAAAGACAGGTTCTTCTCTCCTCGCAATTTCTGACGATCTTTTTTTCCCCCGAGGGCTTCTCGATGAGATTAAATTAACCATATCTTTACATATTTTCCGACAGAGGTGGAATCCTGCACGAAGAAGAACCCAACAGCCAGGATCTTAGGTTAGCCAAAAGTTGTCCATTTTATCAGGGAGGTCTGCAAGAAGATGAAAGAGAATGATGTAGATGGATTGGAAGTAAAAGGCCGGTTGCCAAGAAACGATGGCTTGCTCAGGATATAGCCCATCAGTCCTTCGGAGCAATCCACGGGTTTGGGGTTCTGGTTAGTTTTGGCTGCAATTTGTTTATGTTGGTGAATCAAGTAAAAATATAAAGACTAGCTGACTGACCCGTGCTTAGCCTGGGCTTGAAAAGCTCTCCCATCCTCTACCTCTACATACCTGCTCGCTCCACCGCGTACTGAAACTTGCCTTCGGCTCGAGTTCATGGTGTGGATAATCAGGTGCAAAAGTACACAGATCGTACATAGATTGTGCGCAGATCGTTGAACGATAATGGGTGAGAACCTTGGAGGACACGCCGGTATGTTGCCACGCCGCCGGCCGCGGCGCTGTCCTGCTTAATTGGAAACGCCGGCGCAGGATTTTTCGCCCCAGGATTTGCTGCCCCCACCCACCCACAAATCATTTTTTGCCTAATCTGACATGGCACTGGCGTGGGAAGCGCACCTTGGGTCTCCCGGCTCGCCTGCATGGGAGTTTCTCCTTCGTACTGCCGTGTGATTTTGAACTTCAGTTCCGGCCCGTACGCAGGATTTTGGTTTGGGGGAGGGGTTTTTTCCAAGCTGAGGTGGACTTTCGAATCCTTTAACTTAAACTCAAACACTCTCTTCTACCAAATTTCCCTCTCACAGGCTTAAAGTGCAAATTAAGATATGTGTGTATAAGTAGGAAGTCACCTCATCAGCAAGAAGACTGTAAAATCTTGTTTGCCTTGATCTCGTCAACGACGTCAAGCAGGATAATGTGGGTAACAATCACTTCAACCAGCTCGTTTTTCGTCCTTTGGCTGGTGTATATTGCGTTTCGACTAGCTGATTATTCAAGGAGTTTCTACAGGATGGGATTACGGTGAGCCAGAAGCATCAAGCAAGACATGAATGGTACATTTCGAGCTGCCTCGTGTGACAGTACTGGCTCAGCATGCCAAGGTCTGCCATAATCTTCGAAGAAGTAAAAATATACGTCTTGCTGGGGCGAGGGAAACAATACATGCAAGAACTCAACGAAAGAAGCAGAACGTCGGCGACACTCTGGTACTCATAGCTCTTGGTGATCTCTCTCCCGAACGTACACGGACTTCCAGACAGGCTGACCCGGCTTACTCGGAGGATTTTGCACAAAGATTTTGGGCGCAGCGTCGGCTGTCAACCGCCCAGGCCTCGGTCGGTGTCTCCCACTTGACGATCGAGAAAGAAGTTGGGGAGCCAAATCAAGCTCAAAACCGTCCTTAGCGATGTGACAGAGCACAGCCGAGACTAGTCAAAACTGTCCTTAGCGATGTGACAGAGCACAGCCGAGACCATTTGCTCGCAGGGAAATCAACGCGATTCAGCCTCCTCAGCCTTTGGCGAAGTACGGTCTTATGTTTCAGCGGAAAACAATTTAACGCCAACGGAGTTCCTAGCGTTCTGGGCTTTTGTTATCACTCGTAAAGTTTGGCGGACTGCAGCTAGACATAGTTTCCGGGGAAGAGAATGTCTGAAAACATTCACCTTCGCAACGAGTGGTCATCCCCTTCTCCATGATATTAATAAATAATGGCGGGTAAATCACCCTCGCTATGGCGTTTTCTGCTCTTTTACCAACACTTTTTCTTAGCATTTTTTGTAGTTGGATCTGGTTCGTCATCAAACGAGTGACGTTTTCCATATAATATTCGAATTCATAGTCGCTTTCAATTGTTCCTTTTTGTGATGAATATACTTTAATATTTCTTTTTCATTTCTCCAGATCAACGACAACGTTTTAAGTCTTTATGTAGATAATTATGTCCCACGTGGCTTCTTGTTTTCAGATGGCCAACGGCCAGGGAGCTTTTCCGCCATACAAGATAACATACTGTTTGTCATCGAAGGGACTCAACACCACCGTAGCCATTCGTTCATCGTGACATTTGGTGACTGTAACTCATCGTGTTATGCTTGTTCCCCTTAAACGATCTTTTGATGAAGAAGACACTCCCGATCATTGCCATAAATGATTGTTTTCTCAATGACTGACTTCTTGACACCTTCGCTCTTTTGCCTGATTCACCCCCGGTCTAACTGTCCATTTTTGGATGAAGCCCAGTAAGCTGAATGATCATCTTACCACCGAGTTCGTCTTTGAACTTCCCCACATCCTTCTTATTTGTTTCACTGTGGAGTGGATGTTTTTCATCATAATTCCTGGTATCATGCATGTACATCTATGTTCTCACTCATATCTCATACAAGTTCTGAGTAAACGTCTGTATAATGAAACTGTTTGTGAAGGAGCTTTGCATCATCCCAATACCGTTTCTTGAGGTGATTGTAGTAAAACTCATACTTCAGACGTTTATGAAATTCCAACTCAGACATCCCAATATAAATCGTCTTGAAATTCTGTACTCCCACGATATCCTCACTGAAAATCTTGAATCTCGCAAAAGATGGCTTAGCAATGTGTTTTTCTTCTTTATCTTTAGCCTCATTATTCGTCCTCGTAATGTTTTTCTTTCCGCTCTATTTCGGACATTTTCCATAGGTTACCCCAAAACGATATTCATTCATTTATAAAAGTCTTTCTCGAAGTCATTCTTACCCTGCGCTCAAAGGTCGGTTTTCTTCATAATGTACGGTTTCATCCGGGAAAACTGTTTGAATTCCAATAACGTTCGGATCCTCTTAACCGGTACACTCAACCCAAGAGGGGCGTACAGCTGCGTGTTTCTATAATGCACAAACTATCACTCCTTCTTCATCGGATTAGGTAACAACGTTTTTCATATTTCGACCAATCACTTCCAAATCTTTTTTCCTTGTGTGTTGGTACTCCGAGAGCCATTCCTTTTTCATACAGCCATCGTCTCAGATGCCAGCGGAAAAGCATTGTGTTGATCATGTAATTCATATCGGTATCGCAGATATAACTCTAGAGTCATACCCGTCATCTGAATCGTCGCCCGTTTCGAAGATATCTTGGAGCTCCGTATCATTCCATTTGAACCCTGACTTTGGTATGGCTTGGAAAATAGCCCATCCGTATAGGTTATTAGCATCCAGATATTGGAGGAAGAGTGTTGGCTGCTCTTTGTTCTGGCCTTTAATGTATGGATTCGTTGCTCTAGCATATCAGTTAGAAGCCTTTGAAATACCCCTCTGATTCAACCCTCTACGAACAAGTAGATTTCAGGATTAGTGATGTCTTTGGGCTTCATTTGGGTAGACTTTAACAGCACATCCCAGGAATACCCTAGCATTGTGTAGTATGCACAGGATCAACACCATAGGTTGCCCTGGCTGCAGGGCAGAAATCTTTTAAGTGATTAGTATCTAGCTGTAAAAATATAGATCATGGTAGCAACCCAGGTTCTCACAGCCGAAGGTACTTCAGACCCATTTAGCGTAAAGGTAGTCGGATTCTAATAAAGAAGAGTCACTGAGGCTGGGGTTCTCCTTCGTTGGTAGTTGTCTCCTCAAACCGGCTGTTGTCGTCGACATACTCATAATGATAGGCGCCTTTTCGCAACAACAACTGAGAGTGCCGGAGGAGGATGTAAAGACAAAGTCCTCCTCGGGAGTCGAAGTGGCCAACTTGTCCAAAGACTGACGTCGATAGAAACGCAAATGAATCTACGAACCGGCACTGACCCCAGGAGAAAGAGAATAACGTCTCCATGTTCAGGGAAATTCAGGAAATCAGACCATCCGTTTTGGTCTTGATCCCTTGGGCCAACAGCTGCCAGTTTTCTGGCCGGGGTTATTTTGACTGTTTCGACAGAGATGTTTCTCTTTCTGCGCTCCTCTCCCGCTTCTGGGCTTTCCACTTAGGAAAACGAAAGTGGACTCTTTAGTTTAGGTTCAGAAACTAACCGTGGATAGTACACTAATGTCAAGTCCCCCTACCACCACAACCAGGAATGTTGGAGTGTCCAAAGTTCATCCAACCGGCCAGAAAGCTGGCACCAGTTGGCCTCAGGTTTCCTTCACCAGTTTTATGTCAATATATGTCACAGACTCGATCTCATTTGTCTTCGTCTTCCCTTTGGCACACACTAATAGCTGTGCTAACCCTTAATCGATTGTGAAAATAGACTGGTATGAAATATTGTTTTAATGATCCCAAATTGGTAGTATTTCTAGACATTAAAAATTCTCTTACATCAGTCAGAACCTTAAGATGTTGGCCTGACGCTTCGCCAGGCCAATGATTGCCTCTGGCTATTTTTGGAGCATATTCAGAGGGGAAGAATTTAAAGAGGGTGCTGATAATTCATCACACTCTACACTATGATACACAGCACGTACAACTAGAGTTGACAGAGAGGACAGTATGGGATCAAAAGTAACAAGGGAAAAGGATGGAAACAAGGAGCCTAACGGACAGGATGCCACGACACATTAGCAGCAGCTCAAGAAGATGTAAGTTGACATGATCAGCACATTCCAGCAGGTGATTTTCAGCCAACCCTCACGATAGTGCATTCCATACATTCCTGTGTTCGTTGCCATTGTCCCAGTTCAACACTTGTCTCCTTTTGTCAGTATGAAATGCCTCCTTGATCCTGATTTATCACCATGCACAAGCTTGACCACATGAATAGCGTCACCACCACAGCCAGAAATGAGATTTGGTTCTCTACCTAGTAGCACCTCGATCACTAACATAGGAAAGCACAGATGAAGGGGAAGGTAGATACTGGTGCAAAAGGCAATCTGTTCCCCATTTGTCCATAGGATGATGATCACGGAAACAAAAGCACAATCAATCTGTATCAAATCAGTTGACCAGCTTGACGGAAGCTGTTTCTCTTCATGACACCAGCAACTTTCCCCATTGTTGATTACTCAGTGTCTTCGAAGACGAGTTCCAGCAGTTCGAACGTAAATGACGAGCTCGAGATTTGGAAAGTTTCGGGTAAAGCGAGAAGGGAATGTTTCGGATGAGTTGGGCGAGAGTCGGATAAAGTGAGAGCGTAATGTTTTCCGAGCTGAGAAAAATAGATACCCCGAGTTTCTGAACAAGGACGGATTTCGGTTGACAGTTTTAACCGGATACTGTTGTCGAGACTTCTGAATGATGATTTTACAGGTACCGAAATATTGTTTTGCAAGTTAGTCCGGGTTCGAAGGATCGCACCTGAACGGTATTCGCAGCCATGCTACAGAAGAGGTATTCTTCAGTTTTTCAGCTACACTCACAGTTGTTGCTTGCGGACGGTTAACGAACTTCCGGTCTGCAGATCGAATTTCGCTGGTCAATGGTGAGACTTTGAAGGGAGAATGCCAAAGTACGGGTTTCGGAGGATTTCTTTACACGGTTGTTCCTTGCGAACCCTTCACGAATTTCCTGTCTACAGATCGAACTTCGCCGGTCAATGGGGAGACTCTGAAGTGGGAATGCCAAAGTACGGGGTTTCGGAGGAAGTGAGGGCTACTGTTGCCGACCACTTTGCGAGATACGGTGCAGTGACTGCGACGCTAAATATATTGATGAGACGGCTCGATCAATGCTTTGAATAACCGGGAAGACAATTTTAAAATCACGTACAGTGAGTGCTGCACACTTAAAAAGTATACTTCTTTGACCGAAGATATTGCCTGAACGATAAACGCTAGGCAACATTTTTTCGACAGATCAAGTGAACCTTTGAACTACTTGAATGAAAAAGAAAACTCGAGCAAAAACGGCTCGTTTTCTATGAAAAGAGCTTGATTTAGAAGGAGACGGTCATTCCCCGTGCGGGCCTGGATACCACGCACTGCACGTATTCTGCACGTATTCTGGCCGTTGAACGTGATCCTGTTCGAAGAAAAGCTCGCGAGGCGATCGAGATTCATGACCGTAAACCTGCCATCAACAGGAACGGACGATGGAAGCTGGATTGACCCCGTAGGGATTAAGCATGGTTAGTTTTGCTTTCGTAGAGACTACTTCCTGCAAATGTCTGATTTCGTCACCACGGGTTTCCACATGAATTACAATCCGACATCTCTTGCATTTTCCTTTTTGGTGTTAGTCAGTTTAGCTGTTATAGAAGGTCTGTTGTCACCGCGTGTCTTCTCACTAATCCCGTTATTATTTGTCACCTTTAGCTGTCGTAGTGGGTATTTAGTCTTGGGCTCCATAGTTTGTTGATCTGTATCGTT